>PVIH01003856.1:0-56567 GCA_004025045.1 Sigmodon hispidus
GGTGTGGTGGAGTGATGCAGGAGAGCGGTGTGGTGGAGTGATGCAGGAGAGCGGTGTGGTGGAGTGATGCAGGAGAGCGGTGTGGTGGAGTGATGCAGGAGAGCGGTGTGGAGTGATGTAGGTCTTTCCAGGGCTGGTGTTGTAGTCAAGTCCCAGCACTGCCCTCATGTTTCCCCAACAGTTTACCTTTCATCTTGCTTGGAAAGAATTGTTCTGACTTGTCTCTGGTGCTAATCCAGGTTCACATGAAGTTTCACAATGGCGTGGACCTTCATAACAACAAAAAATTCTAGGCTATACTTTCATTCATAAATACCTGAGCAAAAGAATTTATCCTGTTTTTCTGCATCCTGGGAGGCCTGGGATTAGCTGTTTACTGTATCAGCCAAAGTTAAGGGTGAATTTTAGCGACCACTAAACTCAAACATTCCTGTGTCCAGGATGATTATCTGTGTGACTGTTCCAGGTGTTTATCTATCTCAGGGACAAAGGCCCTAAAAGGAATATAGGGGATTAGTCCTAGTCCTGGTGGACATCACAGAACCTGAGTCCCACATAGGGGAAGAGAAAACCGTGTGATCTCTGTGAAGCAGCAGCAGCTCTGATATTTGTCTTTGGGTCTCATAATGGTTACCATTCTATTCTGGGAGGATTGTATTCTCCCTCTCTCAATGCAAGCACAATTTTACATGTAATTTTGGGGTTTTTTATTATGTTATTTCATGTGTGTCTTATCAGTATTACTAACATTGGTGTGAAATCTCTTTATACCACATTTCAAATTAGCTATACAACCAATGTTTTAGGTACCAGATTACTAGGTCAGAACTGTCATCCTCATGTAGTAACTAGTTAATAGAAAAATACCATCAGAGTTATATTTTTAAGTATCTAAAAAGTGACTGTGATTCTAGGAGGTCCTTGTTCTCTGGTCTCAGCAGTGTTTGCTGTGGCAGCTGTCTTTGAAGTCCAGTGGGTCTATGGACCAAATGCTTCTCAGGATTATCTGGAGAGCCACATCTTAAGATCCCTGTGCTGATCAGCTTTCTATCATTGTGACAACTGCCAGAGATGGTTGGCCAGCCTACAGGAGGAAAGGATTTTGTGGCTCACAGTTTCAGGGGGGTTATTTGATCCGCTTGCTGCTAGGCCTGTGGCAGCAGGAGTCAGGGAGGGGAGGGCAGAGACCAGAGTACCAGAACTCCTGCAAGGTTAGACCACAAGGGGCCTCACTTCCTCCTTCAAGGTTCCACCTTGAAGAGTACTCTCAGAGTCTTATAAGCCCTCTGCAACTGAACTCAACCCCAGCCCCCAAGATTTCACTTTTTTAAAAGTTCCACACCTTCTGACAGTCCCTCAGCACTGATGACAAGCAGTTAGGACATGGGCCTTTGAATCACCCCTTAATGGGCATGCATCCCATTCTGGGGCCTTTGAAATGTTTACAAATCAGTAATTTTCCATCCCAGTGTATTTTTTTCCTAAGACTTTTATTTCAGGCTTGAACCATTTATAAATCGAAAGAGCAAGCTTTATACTACTCTTTTTTAATCTACCCCCCAGAAAGCAAGTTTACTGAAGTCTACATTGTAGGTGAACTTTTCTGTCCTGTCAGCCAGTTTCCAAACAATCACACAGAGACTTATTATTTATTATAAATGCTCAGCTGGTAACTTAGGCTTGTCCCCAGTCAGCTCTTACAACTTAAACTAACCCATCTCTATTAATCTGTGTGCTGTCCTGATGCTTGTTTACCTCGTCTATGAACTTCCCATGTTACTTCTTCCAAGTCTCATGTTGTCCGCTCAGACTCAGCAGTCTCTCTGCCCTGAAATCCTGCCTAGCCATTGGCCAATCAGCTTTTTATTGACCATTAACAATAAGAGTAACACAACTTCACAGTGTACAAAAGGATTATTCCACAACACTACTTTTTTGTTTTTATTGTTGTTTTGGTTTTTGATTTTGTTTTTTGAGACAGGGTTTCTCTGTATAACAACAGCTCTGGCTGTTCTGGAACTTACTCTGTAGACCAGGCTAACCTCTAGCTAAAAATCTGCCTGCTTCTGCCTCCTAAGGAGATTACAGGGGTGTTCCACCACTACCTGGCTGACATGAGTTATTTATTTCTATAATCTATTTTCCCTTTATTTTTATTTTATGTATATGTGACTTTTGCCTACATGTATGTCTCTGCACACATAAGTGTATTGCCAGAGAAAGCAGAAGCGAGCATTAGATCCCCTAGAATTGGAGTTACAGTGAGACACCACGGTGCTGAGAACTGAACCCAAGTCCTCTGGAAAAGCAGCTATTGATCTTAAACACAGAGCCATTTCTCCATCCGTAATAAATCTACCTTTATAGTATCCTTTTGTTTCATTCTTAGTGCATTTACAATTCCTAGTCATTTTTGTTCCTATTACTTTCCCATAACTATTCAAATAATTATGTGGACACGGTCTATTTCATGGATATATCAGATTCTTAAGTAGATAAACTGGCTTGAGAGCTTGATTTGGGCCCAGAGTCTGGAAAATGAAAGATTTTACATTTTCCAAATACTTGGTTTAGGCCCATTTGAGTGCCTAAATTCCATAACATTTTTATCAAAAAAAAATTATTTTAAATTACCATACTTTTATCTGCTAGTGAAAATTTTCTTCCATGCAGAGTAACATTTTTTGAAGAGCTATTAAATCTTAGTCCCCTTACAATACTGTATTGTTTTAGTTCTTAAAATATTTCTGAGTTCTCAAAATAAGTCTTTAGGGCTGGAGAGATGGCTCAGTGGTTAAAAGTACATGCTGCTCTGACAGAGGACTCAGGTTGGATTCCCAGAACCCCCTTCAGGTAGCTAACAACCACCTGTAACTCCAGTCCCAGGGGATCTGACATCTCTGGCTTCTGTTGGCACTGTGCTCATGTGTACATGCCCTTACATATATACACATAATTTTTAAGTAAGTTTTCTTTGATTATTTTTATTATACAAATAGTGGGATTAAGTCTAGGATTCAAGTTCAAATTTGTTCACTTTCAAAGTTTATTATTATTAAATTATTAAATTTAATACATTATTAAAAATATGTCATTACTAGGGTCTAGATGGGTCATCTCAATGGATAAGACACTTGCCTACAAGCTTGAAGACTAGAGTTTGATCCCTAGAATTCATGTACAAGCCAGGCAAGCATGATGGCTCCCAGGAATCTCAGCTCTCTGGAGAAGAGTCAAGGGATGCCCTGCGCAGCTGGATAACTAGATGAGCAGGAGTTAGTGAGCATTGTTCAGTGAGAGGGCCTGTCTCAATAAGCAAATAGAAGGCAGTCAAAATAGACACCCAGCATCAACTTCAGATCTTAACATGCCCACACACACATGTGTGAAAATACATGCATGCACACACACATATGTATTAAGAAGTTTCTGACCCATCCGGGCCTGGTATCTGGAGGAATTTTCCCACCCATGGGCCCATTGCTGCTTATAAAATAATTACATAAAGGCTTATATTAATTACAAACTATTTATCTTATGGCTTAGGCTCATTATAAGCTAGCTCTTACAACTTAATTCAGCCCATTTCTATTAATCTATGTCTTACTATGGGGCTAATGGCTTTACCTGTGTTCCATTACATCTTGATCTCTTGTGCTCACATAGTCTCTCCTGACTCCACCCTCCTCCTTTATCTATGCTTGGAATTCCCACCTGCCTCTAAGCTGCTTCTCCATAGGCCAAAGGTATTTCACAGCCTACAGAAAGACATTCTACATCCCCCCACACACGCATATATAATATATGGACAGAGAGAGAGATCAACATTACTTCTACATATGAGTAATGTCCATGGCTGTTGAATCATGAGACTATTCAACCTCTGAACTAAGAGGCCACAGACAGCCAGACCTGGATGGTTCCTTTTCCTCACACTGCTGAGCAAGTGCCTTGGTTTTCTCTTCAGTGCTATGGATAGAACCTAAGACCTTGTTTCAGGTGTCCTGCCACCAAGCCACATCTCAATTCTCAATTATTGTTTTGTCATCTTTTGTGGCTGTCACATTTTACATGCAAGCTTTTCTATACATGCTAGGCAACATGCACAAGATCTGCTGCAGACAACTGTGTATCTTTACAGAGTATATATGAAATTAGGCCATGAGATCATATATCTTTAGCAGTGGTTCCAAATCTTACAAAAGAGTTTTAGGTCCCTGTCACAGCACTGGTACACAGACACAGTTTTATGTTTTCATGGATGGCCTCTGTGTGGTGGTCAGTGGCCTGGAAGTCTGACGTCCTGACAGATGAGTGACGCTGTTGCACCACTGGGGACATATTGCCCTAGTTCTAGGGTTCGTAGGCATCACAGCTGCATAGAACAGTTGACTGCTTTTCTCTGTTGGCAGCTAGCATAGCACCTTTGATACCCTGAGAGCTGGTCCTAAGGGAGGAGGCTGCCAGGGCAGTTCCAGTTCCATTGTTCCCAGAAGCCCAAGTGTGTGGTGTCTTCAGTGGTAAGTTCTGAAGCAGCCAAGGACAACGGCAACAGCCTGCATTGTCTGGGGACCTGACCAACAATTCAAAGGGAGGTTTGCCATGCTTGGCACTAGGGATTTTGTTAGATAGTCTATGGCTCTTGGAAGGATTGTTGTATAATATGTATTTTTAAGTAAATATGTGGTAACATGTTTACCTATGGCTTTTTCAAACATCCTAGTGTTATTGTTCCTCTCCGTCCCCGACCCTCTGTATTCTTTCCTTTCCTTCCTTAGTTAAAGCCCCCTGTCAGTTCTCATCTCTTCTTTCACAGCACCCATGTACTATCCCCTCACTAGGTCTCCTCTGCTGCCCATGGTCTGCGCTCTTTTGTCTGGTTTGTGTGATTACTCCAGGTTATCTACTTACACCTAAAGTGTGTGGTAAGTGATAGTTAAAATAATTAATATCACTTGTAGTAAGGGGTCCAGTGTGCACTAGATCTCTAATAATGATCAGCCCAGGTATCTCTCTTTGGCCACCTAAGGGGTCACTGTGGGGGCATTTCTTAGAGAACCTGACCTCTGCCTGCTTCTCACCACCTGCTGCCCTGTGTGGTGCACACATTGTTTTTCCATACTGTGCAGAATATGTTCTTGTTGCAGGCACTGAAGACAAAAGCATTTAACACTTGGGTGCTGACCCTTATCTCAGTCCAGGAGGTTTGGTTTCAGTTGTAAAAATTTCTGGGGGCTGGAGAGATGGCTCAGAGGTTAAGAGCACTGACTGTTCTTCCAGAGGTCCTGAGTTCAATTCCCAGCAACAACATGGTGGCTCTCAACCATCTATAATGATATCTGGTACCTTCTTATATCTGGTACCTGCTGTACATAATAAGTAAATAAATCTTAAAAAACAAAAACAAATTTCTGAATTTGGGCCTCAGTTAAAATTTTTACTAGTCTCTAAATTGAAGAAATGTTTGCTTTTGAAAAGCATGTTCTTACAGACAACCTTGAATTTAAATGGAAAGAGCTTCTGGAATGATGCTGAGCTAGCCAAGGGGCAGAAGCATTAGCTTCACATAGATCTATATAGATTGCCTTCTTCACATAAAGATAGAGTTATGGCTGGCTGGCTTCTTTGACAGACTCCACTCCATCTGTGTTTTATTAGTTGTACTGTGTTATGATTGGTGGTTCTGATAGATGACTTCCTGGTGTTTTGCCCAGTCTCAGCGACCCACAGAAAAATCTCCAGAATCACACCGACTCTCTAAATGCAAATGCAAGGCAATGTTTTTCTTTGTAGTTGTAACAACTGAGCTCAGATCTAAGCTGTACTGAGCTTCTGCCTACCCAAAAGCAAGCCCTTTTAAAAGCAAAGATCAAACAAAGACCATAGGATTGCTGTTATCAGGCTGGGGAGTGAGGGCTCAGAGAAAGTTTCTTTACTATTGCTGGCAGATGGGCAGCTGCTGGTTGATTGATTGTTTAAGAATGGAAAGAGAATGTTTCCCCACTGGGCTGGAATTTCTTTTGATTACCCAGGACCTTGGGCACTTGGCCTTGGGTGCTTAGCCTTGGGGGTTTAGAAACTTCTCAGCTCCAAAAACAGCTTCAGGCCTCAAGGTGGAGGGACTTTAGTTTTTGCACTGGGAAGTGTAAAATAATCTAGAGCCGTGGTTCTCAACCTTCCTAATGCTGTGACCCTTTAGTACAGTTCCTCATGCTGTGCTGACCCCAACCACAAAACTATATTCATTGCTACTTTATCACTGCAATTTTTCTACTGTTATTAATGGTAGTACAGATGTCTGATGTTTCCTGTGGTCTTAGGCGACCCCCTGTGAAAGGGTCCTTCGACCCTCAAAGGGGTTGCAACCCACAGGCTAAGAACCGCTAATCTAAATAGTCTATTGTAGTAATGGAGTTTCTGGCCTGTCCAGCTGACAGTCTAGACCCACAGACCTAGCCACCTGCCACTGCTTAGCTCCCCAAAAATGACTCAAATGCTTATATTAATTTCATCCTGTTTGACCTATATCTCTGGCACATTGCTAGCTAGTTTTTTCATCTTAATTTAACCCATTTCCATTAATCTGTCCTACCACATGGCCCGTGGCTTACCTATTTCATTACATCTTGCCCACTGGATAGTCTCTGTCTGACCCACCCTCCTCCTCCTACCTGTGCTTCAATTTCCCTGCCTATGGTGCCTGACAAGGGCCAAAACAGTTCCTTTATTTAAAGAATGATATTCACAGCATACAGAAAGACATTCCCACATCAGTATATATGAGCTTTATGAGTAAGTATGTGCCCACCAAACCTAAAGGTGCTGAAACTGCCTGCTTTTCTCTTTGACTTCCTTTCCGAGGGTGTCCTGGTGCCTGGATTTGGGGCAGTGTTGTGGTGGTGATGGCGCTGCATGCCAGACAGCCACGGGACCCAACCTGGAAAAGACTGAATGAGGGTACAGCTTTCAAATGAGCATTTTAAAATGCCTTAACTTAAAGTTTAATTTTTTTATTTGTATGGAGAAAGCTCATATTAATAGACCATTATGTGCTTAATCTACAAAAGACATCTAGAAAACAGTTAATATATCCTATTTCTATAGAAAATGTGAGCTCCTTATTTTCAAGTTTTAAATCCTACTTTGTAAAGAACAAAGCAGAAAGTGAATTAAATTCAGGCTCATACCAAGGAAGTATTTAGGACACTTGGATAGGACACTCTTGGTTCTAGTCTATGAAAACTTAGTTGTGTACTGCTAATTCCATAGGTCAGTGCCTAATTAATGCTCACCAGAGAAACTTCTTCAGCAAACGAGTGTTAGTATGTAAACACTGCCCTAGCTTGCCTCCTGGGCATGGCCTAGCGATTCCAGATTCCAGCTCCAACATCTCCATGTTGCGGCCCCGCCCCGCCCCGCCCGCAGAACACGCAGGCCCCGCCCGCAGAGCATGCTCTCATGCCTGGGGCGTGTCTACATGGTCACCCTTTACAGAGTCGCAACATGTGTCAGGGATACCTTTCCGCCCCCTCTCTCCCCTTTCTTCTTCTCTCTCTCTTCCTTCCTCCCATCCCCTACCCATTCCCTAGATATTCAGACCCAAAAAAACTCAACCTAGCCTCCTGGCAGCGTGGCAGCGTGTTCCATCCTTCCACAGCAAAATACTAGCAGACGGGAACTAACACAGAGACCCATTTCTGGATACTGCAGAGTGAGAGACTTTTAGCACTGAGTCTTTGATGGGATGTCTTCATCAAGCCCCTCTCTTCAGGCCCAGGGAGCCAAGCAGGGGAGAAGGAAAGAGTGTCACATGCAAGGGAGAAGGGACAGATGACTCCAAGCAAGCGGAGTCTTTCAGACACCACAGGACAGAGGCACACATGAACTTGAAGAAACTGGCACACACAGGACCTCACAGGTTAAGCCAGGTGAAATCTCACTGAGTACATCACCCACCTCCAGGGCAGCCTGATGCTCAGGAGTAGTTGGCCAACACAAAAAGAACTCCTTGTTTGTTTGCTTGTGAACTTTTTGTTTTGTTTTGACTGTTTTTATTATTGGTCTTTTGTTTGTTCTAATGTTTGCTTTTGTATTTTGTGGGGTTTTTGAAAGAGAGAACATAATTAAAGTTGGATGGGCAAGGAGGTGGTGAGGCTCTGAGAAGAGCTGGGGGGAAACATGATCAAAATCTTAATAAAAATATTCTCAAATGAAAAAAAGAAAAGTTAGTTATGAGCTCCTGCTAAGACACCCTAGGATTCTCTTGCACAGAAGCACATGGTAGGCTAGGTAAAGAAGCAGGCACTTTTTAAAATCCCATAAAACTGTTAATTATGCTTTTGACTAATCTGTGCTTGCCCCTGAAATGAAGGTGCATATTCATATATATGTTTTGGGTTGTTATCAAGTATATATTATGAAAAGTCAAGTTGAGTACAGAATCCACTTTCACCTCACAGAATGCAGAAAGTGAGTAGAGGGTACCTGCAGAAACCTTTGGCCTGCATGAGACATCCCTGTCCTCAGGGACAGCTCCAGGCTTCAGGGCTCCTCTCCTGGACACATGTCCCCTCCCCTCTTTTCCGTGTTGTGCATGGAAGGATGCTGCTCAGGGTCCTCAGGGTCTGACAGAAATCCATCTCCTCCCAGGGGCTTGTGTGGCCCCTTGGTCAGAAGAACCACTGGTTCTCCACAGCACAAGGCTCCCTTGTCCCTGCCACTGCCCCTGTACGTAGACATGGGAAGGACCTCATCTTGTCTACCTCTGTGTCTCTTCCCAAAGGGCTGGCTTTATGTGGCAGATATTTGGTAAACATTTGCTTGAATTTCCTATGTCTGTCTCCTGTCCTAGTCTTCCTTCATATAAAGTTCTACTCCTTAAAAGCCAGATTAGAGGGCTTTGGGTCATATTTTTAAATAGAGGCTTTTCATTTCCTTGTAGAGAGGGAGATGGACAATGTCAAGTCTTCCCACATAGCTAATGCCCCAAACCATCAATGTTGTTCCTCAGGAAGCCATTCTGTGCCTCATTGCCTTGCTGAAAATATAATAGCATTGTCTGAGCCTGACTCAGCTTGAACGCCATTAAAGAGTAATAAAGGGAAGAGTTACATAAAGGGTCCAAGTTATTACTGTAAATGCATTCCAAAGATCACTTTAGTGCTGAATTATTTTTTAAGAGCACCAAGCTTCACTGTAACAAGACTTTGTCTTTTCTTTTGACATTTTTTAAAAATACAAGTGTATTGTGAATTGCCTAGGCTATGCTTTAAAATGGCGTGCATCTGGCTCCTGTCCTTGGCAAGTGCCTGCCAGAGTCTGAAAGAAGCAGAGAACCTGATAGAAGGGAGTTGCTGTGCAGTTCTGGAGTGAGTGATCATAGGGCTGAACTTTGAGAAGACAGATGTTGTGAGCTTGTCTGTGTAGGTGGCATATACTCAGAGTACTTTCTAACCCTGTGCTGTGTTAGCTAACCCTGGATGGTTTAGAAGAAACCTGGATACTCGAGTGCAGTACTTCTCAGAGCTAGACTGTGCACGCAGTTATCTGGCCAGTGTCCTGACCAGTGAGGCCAGCACCTGCCTGGCCTGCTCTGCTCTGATTGTACTGCTCTGTCTTCTTTGCTTACAATGGTGTTCCTAAAACTCATGCTGAACAGGGGTGAAGATGTGTTTTCTTGTTGCCAGAGGGTCAAATAGGTTATCCTTAGTGCCCCTTTATTCTGAGAAAAGAAGCATGTAGAGCTTCAGTGGCCAAGAGGCTCTCAGTTGGGGTGAATGGCTCATTGCTCATCATTGCTTGTACATAGTCAGAAACTAAGCCTTCAAACCATGTTAATATCAGGCATCCTTAATAGCACTCAGAAGACCAGACTTGTATGTGGCCCCTAGACTGCAACTTAGCTGCAGCTGAGTTTATTGCTAATGCCCTGAGGTCCATCAGAGGGTAACTACAGCACTGTGTTATGTGTGTGCTCTTCCTGAAGACTCAAGTATCTTAGGGACAAAACATGAAAACCAGACACTGCTTATTGCCTGATGTCTGATACAAATATGAACTGGGCACAGGAAATTTTACATTTCTTGAAGTTAACTAGAAGTTTAAAGTGGTTCTGAGGGCTGGAAAGATGGTCCAAGATCACTAGAGTTTAGTTCTTAGCATCCAAATCAGTTAGCTCACAAACTTCTTGTTAAGTCTGGCTCCAGGGGATCTGGTGCCCTCTTCTGATCTCTGCAGATGCCAGTACACATGTGGTACACAGACATACATGTAGACAAAACATTCATACACATAAAAGTAAAATAAATACATTAAAAATAATAAATCCAGATTTCCTAAGGGTAGAATACAGGTATTCGTATTGTGTGTGTGTGTATGTTGTGCATGCATGCAAACATTTGGGTATGCCACTGTACATATGTAGAAGACAACTCTCAGGAGTTGGTTCTTGCTTTCCACTTTGAGTTAGGGTCTCCTTATTTCTTCTGCTGCACTGCACACTTCAGGCAATGGCCTATCGCTGACTCTCACCTTCCTGTAGAAGTCCTGAAATTACAGATCCAAGTCCAGCTTCTCACATAGATTCTGATAACCACACTCGGGTCACCTGGTCTTTCCTCCTGAGCCATCTCTCCCACTCTAATCTTTTTTCCTAAAACTTGTATCTAGCAACTTCTGTCAAGCCCTATTGAAGAGAGATACATCATGCTTAGCCCCACAGAAAATACAGAGGTGTACACTATGCCTCGAAGGACTTCTGCCTTCTGTGCTTCTGAGCTGGGATACATTTGATTGATGGATCTTTGTAGATGTTTGGTCTGTATCCTGTTAGGTGTTCCAACCCATCAGAGAATGCTAGTCTTCCTGGTAGGCAGCAAGCCCGAGAAGACCAGCATAGTGTTATTCGCACACGGTCTGCTTCTAAAGCTGTCCAGGTGCTGAGTGTTGATCTCTTTAGACTCAGAATTTGCCTCATTCTACAGTAATCAAAAAGCAGGTGACCTGGGAATAGGTGAGAAAAGTACCATTCATGTGCTCCCCTCAGTTTCAGTAAAAAAGTGCCAGAAGTTCTGTCCTCAGGAGCTTTCGGGCTGATCCAATAGGAGGGGACAAGAGAGAGCATGATTTTACAGGAACCTTGATTTCTGTCCAGGAGACAAAGTCTCATTCTGTGTGGAGACAGAAATGACTTTAGGGGAGGGTATAGGCAAGCTAGGCCTTAAAGGCACAGAGTATGTCAAGCTGGGGGAGGAGGAGTGTCAGAGAATGCAGTCTAAGGTGCAAGGGGAGGGAGCCGTGGATGTGAGAAGGGCAGGACCTGGATTATCCAGAGCCTGTGCCCCTTGAGATGAAGGAAAAAATAGGAAAGTAGACACAGTCTACAGAAGTGCTGACTAAGAAAGATACATAAGGAGGACAGTGGTGCCATTCATCTGGGGCTGCTGCCTCCGACCTGTTGAGGTCTAGACTGATCATCTGCTAACCTTGCTCACAGATGCTGTTCCAGCCTCACCTGAGCTGTCCTCTCCTTAGGGACTCAACAACCTGCAGGCCTTTGGAGACATATTATGGGAAGAGACAAGGAAAGGTGAATTGAGGGTCTGAAATGCCCTGATTTGACTAGAAACACAGCTGCCCAGCCCTGGGCTGAGATGGACAGCCTAGGGTTGCCCATGCTCTACTGGGATGGGACTTTAAGATGGACAGCCTAGGGTTGCCCATGCTCTACTGGGATGGGACTTTAAGATGGACAGCCTAGGGTTGCCCATGCTCTACTGGGATGGGACTTTAAGCTACAGCTTCGATGGAACCAGCAGCTCTGCTCCAGGGCTTTCTGCAATCTTACTTTCTTTTTCTTACTTTTGTTGCTTGTGTCATTCTAGAACTGTTTATTCGTCTTTCTGCATTTTTACTTGGAAGGCACAAAACTGTTCAAATATGTGGGGTTTTCTTCTCTCCTAAATCAAGCTCTAATACAGGAAACTTGGTCTTTCTGCTTTTCTTTTTTCCCCCTGGGATTTTTTTTTGGGGGGGTGGGGGGAGTGGGTTGTGGTATTCTGCTTGAGTAGCAAATAAAATGCAAAGGAGATTGTTTAACATTCTCAGCTTGGTGAGAAATGTGTGGGAACCACCAACCCTTCAGAGTTCTCTGAAGCCCGAGCATACTGTGGGTTAGTAATGCTTAGCATTATCCAGGATTGTTACGAGGAAGTAAGAACTTTTTATTGAAAATACCCAAGAGTCCCTGTGTAACGCTTTAGAAAGTGACAAGTTGATTTTTTTTTAAAAAAAGGTTTTAGGCTTGAAATCTAGAATTCTAAAATAATTTTGGGGGTGTTCAGAGAGCTGACAACTTGCATGAGAATGAAGCAAATTGTCAAGAGCGTCCCATTAGTAGGCAGAGCCTAAGGTCCACCTAAGAGTCAGAAAGAAGCCTGGCAACTCAGGACATGGGCCACTTTTTGCTCCAAGGAGCTGAAGATTTGTAGAATGCTCTTCCCCATAGTTCTCATAGTTCAGTTGCTTATGGCTGGTAAGTGTGGGCTCAGAGAGAGCATCTGATGCCTGATGGCTTTCTGGGACAGAGTCTTAGTCTATAGCCCTGGCTGGAGTTATATATTCATTAAATCATTTGGGCTAACCTCCTACTTACTATGTAGCCCAGGCTTTACTATGTAGCCCAGGCTAGGCTCAAACTCATGGCAATCCTCTTGCCTCAGCTTCTAAAATGTAGGGATTACAGGCATGCACAACCACAGCCTTTAGCTGTCTTGAGCTCATTCTCTCTATTCTACATTTCATGCAAAAGAAATGTCTTAAGAGCATTTGACCCTACATCAACAAACCAGCAATTAGACACAAAAAAAATCAATTGAGGGTAATCACAAGATTGCAACAATTTCAGAAAGCATTGGTGTATATAAAATCCCACAGAACATGACAGAATAACCGCCATCTGAGCACCAACTGCATGTGTGCCATGTTGCTTAGATGCAGTGCACAAGAGAAATATGTAAAAGATTCCCTCGAGATTACCCACGAGTGCTCTCAGTTCCTCCTTGATTTCTCCTTTTCTTGGTTATTTTCTAAGCAGTTTGATCCTTGGCACATTTTTATGAAATTGATGTTATGATCGTTAGTTTACAAGTGAGAGTGCTTGAGTCTTAGAAGAATTAATCAACTGCATTTGACTGTCAAGTAATGATACAAGAATGTGACCCAGGACCTGTTTTCTAAAGGTCCACATGCTTTCACCATGGCACGTGGGTATCCCACCCCCAAGCCTGGTTTAGCAATGCAAGCAACTTTAGGAGTTTGTCACAAATGAAATCCTTCTCCTGCTTTGGATCCAGCCCGGAGCAGGGTAGAATAAGCCTGCCACCTTGAGGCTGCCCTGTAAGGAAAGGATATGGACTGTACTCATGGGCAACTGGAAGTCAAGTCCCTGTGCCTTCAGCCATCTGTCTGCCAGGCTCTTTGCAGGAGGACAGGCTGACTCCCACACAGCCCCAGAAATGAAAGAACCTATCACAGCCCAACATCACATGAAAGAATCTTTATCTTTGTAGGAATAAAATGAGGAAAGAGTGGCAAGATGTAATTTTCTTCCCCCTCCCACATCCGAATAATCTAGGTATATATTTGCATGTGGGGAGCATTTGGGCATGATCTATGAAGGTAATTTCTGTACATTTGCTCGGTTTTGAGTGAGGAGACGTCATGCTCAGAAATTCTGGCAGCACATACATTAAAGCCACTGAGCTGGCGTATTGACATTCTGCACCTGCACCCTAGGCTTCCTCTCATCAAAAGGCTATGCTTGTAGAGCTGGTGCTGACTTATTAATAAAGATCAGGCCTTTATTTGATTATTTATCTAATCAAGATTCACCTTCAGTCTAAGCCTATTAAGCCCGCTGCTAATAGAGTGTGCTTGAGGTGAAATTACTATACTCAGTGACACCGAGAATGAGTCCAGGCTTCACAGCCAGGACAGAAACAGAGCACTGGATAAGCTCAGGTCACCTGGAGGGTGGGGCAGAACATGAGAACTGTCTGCTCACCAAAGAGAATGGGCATATTTCACAAGGTCAGTTTTGGATGTAGTAATTAACTGCACTTGGGAGCAGAGCAAAGGTGATAAGTACAGCAGTCAGGATGATACCCACGCTGCTTGGGCCACACTAGGGCAGCCTCTCTAAGGGGCCTTTCTGCAGAGTTAGGATCAAGATGCTGCTGCTCTGGGTGCCATAGCCTGGCTCTTGTGACTTCTGTCTAGACTTCTTGCTTCACCTACTGGACTAATGTAGTTGCAACACAATTTTTGCCTGCACCAAAGCATATCTCCTGCCTCTCACAGAAGGGCTCATTATCTTCTTAACTTGCAGGGCTCAGCTGCCACAGATAAACCCTGTTCTGTATGACTTCTTGTCCAACAGTAGGAAATTCCATTTTTCTTACCACTAAGAAGTGTCCCACAACCACAATGCCACACTGAAAGTGGGCCTGCTTATGAACACAGCTGTGCTGAGGCCAATGTGTCCCCTTTTTCAAAACACAGCAGCTCAGACTCAGCTTCACAGTGAGCTAAATTATGTGCCTAAGCAGATAAGAGAAAAGGCAGCTAAGTGCTTCCGGAATTCATGTCTTCAGTATCTGGGTTCATGCTGAGAAAACTGGCCAGGTGACATCAGCAAAGAGGGGGAGATCTTGCCAGTCTTTTATCACCTTTATAACATGGCTTAGGACCCATCTATGGAGAAACACACGGCTCCCATCCCTGAATTTGTTGAGTACTGTATGGCGGGCCCAGTCATGAGCATGTGACCCTTGCTCCATGAGCTTACAGTACCCAGACATGGACAGACAGGGAATACAGGGTGGAGAGAGTGGCAGGAGAACATGGAGAAGGAACATGCCTTACTCATTCATTCATTCCATCCTGAAGTGTCAGGATCTGTGGGAGGTGCTGAAGGTGGAGTCAGAGAACAAGACAAAGAAGTAGGTGATGACGAAGATGCTGTCTGACTAATTCAGCAAAGAACAGAGGAGACTGTGAGCAACTCTCAGGAATCAGAGTCTATAATAAAGGCCATAAGTAGTTCTTAGCCTTGGCTTTATGATTAACAGTATATCCCAACAGCACCCATATATCAGTGGCCCTTCCAGGGCTATCCTTCCCTAGAGCTGGTGTAGGGTTAGGGTCAACATTTTTACAGTCCTTTCATTTTTTACAAATACCAGCAGTGGGTCTAAATGGAATGGGGCAGTGATAAGAGCAACCACAAATACAAGACTGTCCCTTCCAGGGAATCTGCCTCAGTCTCAGAAGCTGCCCTGTGGGTTGGCACCATGACCCTCACATTTAAAACCTTTTGTCTTGGGACTCAGGAAGTGTCTTAGTTAATTTTCTATTGTGACAATAAAATACCATGACCAAGGCGCCTTACAGAAGGAGGGGTTTATTTTAGCTCCCCATTCCAGAGAGACAAGAGTCCATTACTATGGAGGGAAAGCTTGGTAGCAGGCTGCCATGGCAACTGGAGCAGTCAGCTAAGAGCTCACATCTTGAACTACAAACAGGAAGCTGAAAACAAAGCCCACCCCCAGTGACATGCCCCATACCCAATGACACTCTTTTTCCCCCTTTTTTTATTATGAATAAAGTCTCATTTTTTTATCCATGTATTCTCTTGTTCAAACTCCCTTCCCCTCCCACTCCCTCCCAGTCACTCTCTCTTCTCCCCATCTCCTCCCAATAACATTCTTCCTCCAGCAAGGGCACACCTCCTAGACCTCCTCCAACAGCACCACCAGCCAGGGACCAAGCATTCAAAACCTCAAGACTCTGAAGGGTATCTCATTCAAATCACCACAGGAGGACAGAATAAAAACCAGTCACATGCAGACTGATGTTTCTAGTCACAGTGGGTTGGAAAATCTTACACAATCGGACTTAAAGTCCTAATTCTGTATATACTATGTCTGTTCCCTGTTTCCATCTCTGGACCTCTAAAGTAGCCTTTGAGATGCTTACCTTACTTTCTGTCTGTTTACATGTATGGCTCCTCCCACTCTGTTAACTCCTTGTTTGGAGACAGTGTCTCACTATGTAGCCTTGACTGGCCTGGAACTTGCAATGTAGACTATGCTGGCTTTGAACTCACAGAGATCTGCCTACCTCTGCCTCCCCAGTGCCAGATTAAAAGCATGTACCACAGAGCCCTGCCTTCCCTCCATTAATTTCTAGAGAGCATCGGGAAAGACTTGCCCACTTTTTTGAGCTCCTAATCACTTTCCATTGTCTTGCCAACAGTGAGTATTTAGTGAGCATCTTCTGAATAAACTGTGGTGTTCAGTAAGAGAGAGACCTGGGCATTTCACTTTCCAGTTCATCACAAACCTGAAATTTACCAAAAAGCCCTTCTTTTCTAATGGAAAAGTATCCATACAAATGAAGACAGGGGGCCAGTTTGCAGGACAAAGCATTGAAAAAATAATCCTTGACAGCTACATTAGTGAAGTCAATGCTTACAAGGAGGCAGGTATCTGAGTCATTCAACCAGCGTTCTTACTGGGAAGGGAGTGCTCATTGTGTGAACCAGGGTCTACTGGGAATGAATCTTATGTTTAAGTAACAGGAAATACTGCATTACAGTGACATTAAACTTGTCTGTGAAACACCTGGAAGATACTGCTGTCAGAAGATGACATCACTGTCACATAGAAATTACCTTTGAAATAGGTGACAAAGAAAAGTTAAAGCCAGCGAGCCTGTGCTGCCAACCATGCTATAAGGGAGGACTCCACTGTGAGGCTTCTGCTCCCAAATACCCCGTTTCTGTGCTTTGTTCTCTTAGGTGGAATTGGCTGTGTGGGCCGAGACAAGGGACAAGTTCGGAAATGCCTTGATGTTGTGGAGATCTACAATCCTGATGGGGACTTCTGGCGGGAAGGCCCACCTATGCCAAGTCCCCTCCTCTCACTGCGAACCAATTCCACAAACGCAGGTGCTGTGGATGGGAAGCTCTATGTCTGCGGAGGATTTCATGGAGCAGGTACTGGTCTAGCTATAAATATGGCATGGACCTCTCGGCGTTGGCTTTTACCTTCATTATATGACTTGATGGTCAGTGCTTGCTTTCAGAGTAAGGCACTGGCAAGAGTCTGGCTTTCAGAGCCTAGTGGCCTTCAGCAGCTTCCTAGGTTCTCTGGGGCTTCACCTCTAGAATATAGTGAAGATTCTGTGAGTTCAAGTTTCTAATAAATCTGACACATGGCAGCCACTCAGCCCATAGTAGTTGAGTATGAAGAGAAAACAGAAGAGGAAGGCAAATCTCTGTTGGTAAGACTAAAAGGATTTCAAAACAGGAAGGACGTGGAAACAGGAAAGTTAGCAGAAGTGTTGGGTGGTAGAGTTTTAGCTACCAACACAGAAAACCCTTATATTGCCCACTACCACGAATTGGAATAAATTGCTTGAACACATTTCTAAGATGATGCCTAATGTATATACTTATTACTGAACATTGACATCTAATACCAGCATTGCATTCTGTAGCATGGCGCAGGGAGGCCTTTAAGTATGCATAAATCTAGAGGCCAGTGTCTCTAAAGTCTCATTGACTGCATCAATAAATAAGGCAGAATGTTTTCATAGTAGACTGAGGAGTTGATTCTGACATCACCAACTGAAGTGTTTAGCCAATACATACCCATGAGACACATGCCCCAGAGCACTTACAATTTTGAAAGAAGCCAGATTAAAGTAGACTTGCCTTCATTTTGTAAGCATATAGTTTTAGGTAACTAATTTAGAGAATGAGGCTTTCATTGTGAATTAGAAGAGACTTGCTAGGAGGTGGTGGGACATTCCTTTAATCGTAGCACTGCAGAGGCAGAGGCAGGGGCAGGGGCAGGCAGATCTCTGATTCTGAAGCGAGGTCTATAGAGTGAGTTACAGCACAGCCAGGGCTATGCAGAGAGCCCCTGTCTTGAAAAGCTTAGAGAGAAGGAGAGGGAGGGAGGAAAGGAAAGAGGGAGGAAGGGAGGGAGAGAGAGGGAGAGAGAGAAAGAGAGAGAGAGAGAGAGAGAGAGAGAGAGAGAGAGAGAGAGAGAGAGACTGACTTAGTGAGTTAGAGTTGCCTCTGTTAGTAAAGCACTTGCCTTGCAGGCCTGAGGACTTGGGTTGAGTCCCCAGATCTCATGTAAAAAGGCTGGGGATGCTGCAGACATGATGGAGAATTCTTGTAATTCCAGTGCTTATGAGGTGGAAGGCAGAAATAGGCAGATCACTGGGGTTCCCTGGCCAGTTAGCCTGGCTACTTGGCAAAGTTTGAGACCAGTGAGGGACCCTCTCTTAAAAGGAGGAAGGTACCTGAGAAATGTCTCCCCCTCTCTCTCTCTCTCTCACACACACACATACACACACACACACACACACACATACACGCCCACATGCACGTGCACATATACACACAATTTTCAACAACAACCAAAAAAGAAACTTAGAAGATATGAGTTAAATGCTGTAACTTTTTGGTTTTTAGTTAAACCTTTCATAAAAAGGTATTTTTCAAATATTATAAGGTTTAAAAATAGATATGTGTTCAAGCAATTTATTCTGATTGGTGGTAGTAGGCAGTATAAGGGTTTTCTGGGTATTAGAAGATATTAATGAGTTATTTTAGGGACAATAATGATATTTTATATAAATCCAAATAAAAAGAATATTCTGATAATTTAGAGATTATATTTGAGTATTTGTATGTGAAAATGATGCACTATTTGAAGTTTGCTGTAGCACAGCAACTTTTAAAAATAGTTTTTATTTTAAGTGTATGCCACATGGTTCCAAAAAAGAGTGTCAGTTCCCTGGAAACTAGATTTATAGATAGTTGTGAGCCACCTAACCTGTGTGCCGGAGACTGAACTCAGGACCTTTGAAAGTGCCCTAGCCCACTGGGCCATCCATCCCTGCAGTCTGCAGCAGATTTTATTTTTAGTAGAAGAAGAAGCCACTGACAAATAGGATCATTATTGGAACTGGGCAGGTCTGTTCTGGGCTAGGCTGCCCTCATTGCTTCACTGCTGTGTGCTAGGAAGACTTTACTTTTCCTCCATTTGCCTTTTAGAGAACTTTCCCAAAAGGCCTATAAATGTTTTATTACATTTTATTTAGCTTGTGTGGATGCGATGAATTGAGTGTGGAGGTCTGAGAACAACTTTTGGCAGTTGGTTGTTTATGTGGACGCTGGGGATTGAGCTCAGGTTGTCAGGCATGACAGGAAGAGACTTCACCTGCTGAGCCACCAGCTGGTGCTTCCAGCTAGAGAGAAGGAAACCTCATGAGCTCTGAAACCTCTTTTTAATTAATGAGTTCCACAGTGGTAGTGTCCAGGGTTTGCTAGATGAATTGTTATCGAGACTTCATGCAAAATAGAACTATGACAGCATGCTCTTGTGATCTGGGGTTGTCACCAGACCTAAAGAGACTGTGTTTTCTCTTCTTGTGTGGCAATATACAGATAGGACCTACTGTTCCATTTACTTATCTAGGAAAACATAGTCAAGGAATCCTCTCCCCCACCACCGTGTAGACAGCATCTCACTCTGTGACCCATAGTGGCCCAAAATCACTGTTATCCAGGATAGACCCCAACTTGTGACAGCCCTCATGCTTTAGCCTATCAAGTGCCTCAGTCACAGGCATGAGCCAGGAAGCCTAGCTTTCAATCTCTTATAATAGTGTCAATTCTGTAGAAGGCTATTGAAATGCCCCTTGAGATCTTCAGTGTTTGATTTGAAGGACAGATACATCAGCACTAATGAACAGTGATTTGTTCTTCGTTAAAATAGCAGGTTGAACACCTTTGCTTTCCCTCCACATCCCCCTAAAATAACAGCAGAATAGGCATAGTCTGAGAAAAGAGGAAGGACAAAGGCAGCAGCATCAGAAGCCAGGCAGAGGACAAGCTCCAGGAGCCGGCAGCAGTGGGTGACCGACCTGGTGAGGGGGGACACTGAGTATGAAGCTGCCCTGTCACCTGCTCCACCTCTTAGAGAGACAGAAGGGCTGCAGGGAAGGACAGGCGCCCAGGCCAGGGGGCCGGTACTAGAGATGGAAATTAGGAGAAAGATCACAGTGAGCTCAGATCCCCAGCTTTCTTCCTTCCCTAACAATTTTATCCTACAGAAACCATGACAGGGCAAAGCCAAGTCAGTCCACCTGTGATGAGACTCACAGAAAAACTTACTGTGATATTCCATGCCTGCCCCCTCAAAATACACATGTGCCCACGCACGTGTATGTTTACATATGCATGAATATTTACACATTCATTACACACATATATATATGTATGTATTATGTATGTATGTAGTCCATCCTGGCCTTGAACTTGTGATTCTTTTGCATCAGCATCCCAAGGGCTGGGACTTGGCTATCTCATGTTTAAAGATGAGCAAACAGCTAGATCCTTGAGGAAAACACAAAGTAGAGCATCTCAGAAGAGCAGGGAGGAAATGCTGTGCTGAAGAAACAGGGATTTGTAGTGAGGAGATTTCCTGGAAGTTGAGATTTATAGCAGAAATTGAATCTACATTGGAAATGTTAGCAAAGATAGTTGGTGAAACTTCCCAGAAGGCAGGGTAAAGAAACAAGTGTAAAATCAGAGGAAGAGAAATGAAGTCCAGGAAGCCCCGTCTTGGAGTAACAGGGCCTCTGGTAAAGAGAACAGAGAGTAGACAGGAATTTGTCATCCCTAGAGTAGATGAATAAAGCACCAGAGCTGAAATCACTAGACTAAAGAAAGCTACCAATGCCCTGGGAAGCTGGTAAAGACAGAGCAAGCCAAAGCCTATCACTGTGACATTAGAGACACATTTGATCTCAAAATGCTCTAAAGAGCAGAAGAGCTTTATTCAAAGTACTAAGAATCAGACTTCTGAACTGTGTGTGATGTTGGAAAGTAAAAGAAAATGAAGCACATGCATTTAGAATTTCTGTGGAAAACTGCTTTCCTCCTACATAGTCTGAACCTGCTGGGCTACTAGTCAAGGTCGAAGGCATTCAGAGTGTCTTCTCCTCTGTGCTCTTTTTTTTTTTTTTTTTTTTAAAAAAAAAGACATTTCACCCAAACTGTTTATGCAAACCAAAGAGTAGATCCCAGGAAAAGCAGCAAACATAGTAGAAAGAGAGGGTGAGGAGAGACCCCAGAAAACAACTGTGATAGCACAGTCCTGGGGAGCAGTGATACAGTGAGCCCGGGGAAGAGGGCATCAGATCCTGGTCCCTGTGCAAGAGCAACTAGTGTTTCTAACTGCTGAGCCATCTCCCCAGCCCCTAAACCACAGTGTCTGTAATGTTTTAGACTCTGCAAGTGGTGCAGCGAAGCTAACCAAAAGTAAGACAGCATCAAAGAATGCACCATGTTTTATTCCTTTAACACCCAATGTGGCTCAGCCAAGATGTCATGAGAACTAAATGTTGAGCTAACCAATATGGTGCCTTTATTGTCCTATAAAAATGGGGAGGTAGAATAGGCTGGCATGCTAAGTCCCACGTGGGAGTGTAAAAGTTATCAATGTCATTGTCCCTATCTGTGGCCACCACAAAATCCCCGAAGTTGGGTGACTGTAAGAACAAGCTTATTTAGCTCACAGTTTGGGAGAACAGAAGTCCCTACCCAAGTGACCCCAACTATGTGGGCTCTGGTAAGAGAGAGCTCCTTGGCTGAGTCACTGCACGGTGGACGGTGTCATGACGGTAGTGGGTGCAGAAGGGAGAGCTCAAATGGCCAAACAGGAAACCAGAGTAACTCAGAAGTTCTGCTCACTCTTATCATTGTTTTGTGAGACAAGGGATCACTGTGTAGCCTGGATTGGCTTGGAAGTCATATGTGGATCAGGCTGGCCTTGAACTTACAGTGAGCCTCCTGCCTCTGTCTCCTGCAGTTTTGGGCATGAACTACTAGGCTACACTCAACCAATCTGTCAGTCAGAGGCCCCACGAGAGCTGCACCAACCTTTTCTGAGGAGAGCAATCCCAGGATATGCTCACCTTCTACAAAGCTCCACCTCTTAACAGCCCCGCTGCTTTCCAGCCCCATCACTCTGGAGATGAAGTTTCCTGCACACGAATCTTCAAAGAACAAACTCAAAGAGTTTCTAAAGCACACCCGCCTTCATCTGAGAAATCAAGAATGAAGTGTTATAAAATGTTATTTATAGGGCTGGAGTCAGTGCTGGGAGAAGCTGCTGCGTGGGAGGAAGAGCAGTGGGCAGGGACAGCTACTTCAAGGAATTACAGGGAAAGTCATCTGACCCTTCATATGTGACTATGAAACTGAGAAAGCTAGAGCCAAGTTTACAATATGCAAGTCAAGTGTGAAGAAGAGGGACGTCAGGGGAGCACTAAGGATCTGCTGGAGACCAGTCCCTGTGGGCCTGTGCGATTCTCCTGTCTCCTGGGCAGACACAGGCTGCCGTTGTTCCGGACCATTTTAAAGCATTTTTGTGTAGCAAATGATCTTAGAAAACACAGTATCTCCCTCCATAATGAAGGACCCCTGTGAAAGTCTCAGGTTTTCTAAACCTAGAATTTCTTTCTAGCACTCACAGGTGTTAGCTGGCACTCTGAGATTGTAAGCTCAAATAGCTGGTATTTACAATGTTGATATGCAGTGACAGCAACATCAGCCACAAATGACATTGTCCTTCACCTTGACTCAGGAGTCTCCTGTCTTTATCAGCACCCATACGTCTGCAACAAACTAGCTTAGAAAAACCCAGAGCCTTCACAGTCCTTCACAGAGTCCTAAATCTCTCCCAGGAGACTTTCTTCTCCTCCAGCATGGGCTGAGAAAGCCAGCAGTGTTTCAAGGCCAGAGCTTATAATACCAGTCCTTCACACATTCTAACAAAACATAAATGAGGGGACAGTTCTTAACTTATTCTGTGAAGTCAGTGTTACCTAATTTAAGAAGAAAAAAAAAAGCAAAGCTCAGAAGCTAGAGAGATGGCTCAATTAGCAAAGTGCTTGCCATGTGGGCCTGGGGGCCTGGGTTTGATCCCTCAGAACCTGTGTAAGAGGCCAGGAACACTTCTGTAATCTTGGCATGAGGAAGGATCCCTGGTACTCACTGCTCAGCCAGCCTAGCCAAATCAGTGAGTTCAGAGAGCAATGCTGTCTCAAAAAATAAGGTGGGTTGGGCTGGAGAGATAGCTCCAGGGTTAAAAGCATACACTGCTCTTGTAAAAAGCTGGAGTGTAGTTTCCAGTGACCACATCGAGCTGCTCACAGGTACCTATAACTCCAGCTCCAGAAGAGTTGATGTGTTCTTCTGGTTTCCATGGGCACCTGCATCCACATATACAGACAGACACATAATTAAGAATAAAAATAAGGAGCTGGAGAAATGGCTCAGCAGTTGAGAGCACTGGCTACTCCTCTAGAGGACTTGGCTGGTTCCCAGCACCCACTGGCAGCTCATGATCTCTTGCAACTTCACTTCCAAAGGATCTGACACTCTTTTCTGGCCTCTTTGGACACCAGGCACACATGTGGTACAGAGAAATGTATGTGTGAAAAAACACTCATACAATTAAATATTCTTTAAATAGAAAATAAAAATAAATCTTAAAAAATAAATAAGGTGCAGAGCTATTGAGGAAGACAATTGATGTCAACTTAGGCCTCCATATATGCAGTTACGTGCACATATACCTGTACACATGGCACATACACACATGTCTAGACACACCAAAAAACAAAAGATTGCAAATGCAAAACTGCTCAACAGAATAGTAGCAAACCAAATTCATCAACGTACAAAAGGAGTTATAATCATGACCAGGCAGGATTTTCCTAGACACTCAAGGTTGACTAAGTCTCTGAAATTTTATTTATATAACATACATACTAATAGAAAAAAGAAAAAAACAGGATATTATCTTAACAGATGACAAATAAAAGACAACAAAATGCAGCTCCCATTCCTAAGGTAAACACTCGGCACAGTAACTGAACCATGGCTAACTAAATCTACAGTTAACATCATACTTAACAGGAAAAGACCAAAAGCTTTGCCCTTAGAACCAGGAATTGTTCAGCATTATGCTGGAGACTCTGCTCAGGGCAATTAGAAAAGGAAAGGAAAACATGAGCAGTCAGATTATAATAGGATGAATAATTACACATAACATGATCTTGTATTTAGAAAATTTTGAATTTTTTTTAACTTTTTGCTACTAAAAAAAACAAGTTCAGTAAGATTGCAAGATAAAAAATTAATGTATAGAAAATCATATTTGTATGCCCTTGGAACAAACAATGCAAATGTTAAAATTAGGAAAATATTACATTTATAGTGTTATCAAAATAAATAAAATACTTAAGAATAAATTTAACAAAAAGCACAGAACTTGTAAATTGAACAGCACAAAATAACTAGCAATAGTAACAATTATAATAGTCCAGAGCTGGAGTGGTGCCTCCAGTTCTTAAAAGGGCTGGTTGGTCTTGCAGAGGACCCAGATTTGGTTCTCATCATCTACGTGGCAGCTAACAACCATCTATAACTCCAGTACCATAGGAGCCAATGCCCTTTTCCAGCTTCTGAGAGTACAGCACACACATGGTGCACACACATACATACAGGCAAAACACTGATACATAAAATTAAAATTCATAAAATATCTGAACATTTTAAATAATAAGCCAAATAAGTAGTCAGGCTAATAAAATGATTTAAATTTTATATGGAGTAGCCAACACAAAATGAAGAACTCTGTGGTTTGGCTTTTTTTCTACGTGTGGGCTTTTTTGTTGTTGTTGTTGTTGGAATATTTTTTTGTCTTTTGGGGGCTTGATTGGTTTTGATTTTTGTGTTAGTGTTTTGTAGGTTTATTTTTTAAAGAAAGATAGAAAGAGAACATAAAGTTTAGTGGGTAGAGATGTAGATAGAAGATCTGAAAAGAGTTGGGAGAAATAAAAAATGCCCAAGATATATGAAAAATATATGGAAATGCAAGAGACCTTTATAATAACAGCCAAAATACTCACTTCAAAGCTTTAACAGTCCAGACTGGGGGCCTCTGGCAAATTACACTGAACAATTTAGCTGAAAAGCCCTGGGCATTCACAAGTGACCCCTTCTATTATATAGTTGCAAATCTATTTGGTTTGCAATAAAGCTTCTAAGATAGTTTAATTGGAAAAGGATCTTTTGCCATCAAAATGTAAAGAAATTAGTGGATATACACATTCAAAAGAGTGAAATTTGACCCCTGCCTTATACCATGTACAACGATGAACTCAAACCGGATAAAAAAATTTTAAATATCACAGATAAAACTACCAAGTAGGTGTCTTTGTGGCTTTGAATTATACAATAAATAGGAAAGTTGTTCTAAAGTATTAAAAAAAAGACAACTGACAGATTAAGAGAAAAATGTAAATAGTATACCTGACAAATAAGAGACATATCTGTTGTACGTAGTTTCTAACCCTGTCCAGGTCAGAGGTCTGACCAGCCCAGAGCCGCTTGTTCCCCCAAAAATGACTCAGACGCTTACATTAATTTTATCCTGTTTGGCCCATGTCTCAGGCACATTGCTAGCTAGCTCTTTCATCTTAATTCAACGCATTTCCATTAATCTACTTGGCCATGTGGCCGTGGCCATGGCCTTTCCCTTGGCTCACCTGAGTCCCTTACATGTTTCTTCTTTGGCGGCTGGATGGAGTCTGTCTAAACTCTACCCTCCTCCACCTGCCTCTGATTTCCTGCCTACTGCTACAATGCTCACCACAGGCCAAAACAATTCCTTTATTTACAGAATGATTTTCACAGCATCTAGAAAGACATTCCCACCACACATATCTACACTGAATAAAGAAATCTGACTCAATGACAAAAACCAGATCACCAACTTTAAAATTTTTTTGAGATTATAATATAATCCCATCATTTCCCCTTCCCTCCGCTTGCCAAACCCTCCAATACATCCTTTCTAAATGCATGAATCCCCTGGCCAGTCTGTATAATGTTATTTGTAGGTTTCAGGGCTGACCATTTGGTATTAACTAGTTGTGCTCTTCTTTGGAGAAGACAATTTCTCCCCGTCCCAGCATTCCTCAGATGCCTGTAGTTCTAAGTATAGGGAGGGAATCACCAATTTGTTAATTGACAAAGAACCTGAATAGACATTTCTCCAATAAATGTAAACCAGGGGCCAAGTGCTGGCCATCATCAAAACCATAATGAGGTCACATGTCCTCCCCACCAGAGTGACTGTCACAGAAGGCTAGATAATAACAAGAGCTAGCAAAGACTGGGGAAGTCAGAATCCTCCCTCATACATCACTGCTGAGGGCATAAGTGTGCAGCTATTGTGAGACATGGCCAATACTTCCTTAAATGATTAAACCTCCAGTGTGTGACCCAGCAGTTCACCCCTAGTGCACACATAAGAGACTCCAACTCCACCTCTGCACAAACGCTCTTATGGGCGTGTCTACACTGCAGTGTTGTAACAGCCCAGAAGTGAAAACAACCCACACATTTAACAACTGCTGAATGGATAGATGAAATGTTCTGCATTCACACAGAAGAATAGCATTTGGCAATAAATGGGGTGCTGATGTGCTGTAACATAATAATCATGAAACCATTACTCTGGGGGAGAGGACAGTCTCCAGAGATCATTTGCCGCCCCACTATTAGGGAGTGCCCGGGGAAAGGCAGAGCGGGTTTGTGGAGGCTGAGGGTTAGGGAAGGGGGAAGAGAAAGTGACCGCCACACACTCTCCCTGTGGGTACTTCAACTCAGTTCTTTAGTGTCAGACCAAAAGCGAGCACTTAGGAGGAAGGGGAGGATGGTAGTTCTTACTTTACAAGCTTCAGTGCATATAATTCATATATCATTTACTCCTAAAAGCCAAAGAACAAACAATGGAGTATGGTTGGTTTTCAGCATATTCACAAAGTTTTTTGTGACTACCTCACCATCTAATTCCAGAATACCATTAACCTCCAAATAAACCCTGTGCTTTGCAATGGAAAAGGCAGAAATAACTCATCTCAGGATGAAGACTGTGGTAGTGGATGACACCTAGCGGCAGACACCCACTCTAGCTACAAGAATGCCCAAAGTTCTTAACCGCTGAGCCATCTCTCCAGCCCCAGGATATACAGGGATGGAAAAAAAAAAATTCAGAGGGAAAGCTGAACACAAAGAAAATATATGTGTAGCAAGTTTATTTGTATTTCCACCCTTGATAAGCCATGCTTATGATTCTTATCCTCTGTATAGTTATTGTTAACTCTTCCGCATTTTAATTTTTTTTTACTGTTTTTTTTTGATAAATACAAAATAAAGAAGGAAGAAAAAAAAAAGAATGCCCAAAGTTGACAGAAAGGCAGGTTATGCCTTTGCTTATGCTCTTTGCTTATGCTTGGTATGCATGATTCCTGCTCTTAAGAGACCACACGAGCTAAAGCTGGGGACATTTTGTGAAAACCTTGAGCTCTTAGAAGACATGGAATTAAATTCACCAGGGTTTTCTGTACAGGATCCATACTACAGCCCACACACTTCTGTGCAACCTGCATCTACTCCCTCACCCCAGGATTGCAAGGAAGCTCTGCAGGTATACTGGGGAGCAGGCCCTGCTGCATCTCCATTTCAGCCCATCCAGGGATGTCTAGACTTCATCCAGAGTCCATGCCTGCAATGCTCTGCTTTCAGCTGACCAGGGCATTCATACTCGAAGCCTCCACTGGCTTCCCAGGAACTCAACATTCCCACCACAGTTTCATCCCTTCCACATTGTTCCTTCCTTGATGAGAACTGGAAAGGCTTCCTGACCCTCCTCTCTGTCCAGCAGAACATTCTTTACATCCCTTTGTCCTCTCTAGTAAAGTCTAGTCTAGTCTTCATGGTGACACTATGGTGATGGTGAAGAATAAACCCAAATCAACAAGCAGAAAACACACTAGGAAGTACTTTGTGGGTTCTCCCAATATCAGATGCAGCCTAAGACTAATGCTGGTGTTGACTGCCAAGAGCATCTTTGAGTCCTTTGCACAAATTCATTTGTTTCACAACAGCCTGACATACTGGTATCACCTTCATAATTGCAGAAATTAACACACAGAAGGTCACATGGATGATAAATATTGAATTTAGATTTCAGAGTCACACACAGAGTCTGGCTCCAAAAGTCTGCTTCATAAATAGTAGTCTGAACTATCAAATTATATTAAATCATAGTATTGGTATGGAGGTTGAGCATTGTGTGTGTGTGTGGAGAGAGAGAGAGAGAGAGAGAGAAGGAGGGAGGGAGGGAGGGAGGGAGACATATAGAGAGAGGGAGGGAAGGAAAGAGAGGTGTGTGGAGGTCAGAAGATAACTTGTGGGAGTCAGATCCCCCCTTTCACCATGTGGATCTCAGGGAAGAAACCCAGGTCATCAGCCTTGGTGGCAAGTACATTTACCCACTGAGGCTCCTCAGCACCCCTGAAAGGACTTTAGATTATTGTAATGTGGTCAGGGTTGAAAATTATTACCCTGGATGATGCCTGCTGGATTTCATTCACTTAACATATTTCTACTGAATGCAATTACATATCTTATTAGATGCAACTCTGAAGGACTTGACTAAAGGCAAAATAAATAATGTGCTAATTGAGTCGCTTAGAATGGAGCCTGGTCCTTAGAAGTGTAGGAGCAGAGGAACTTCAAGGTGAACTCGGGAGAGCTTCCTGTTCCCAGAACCTGTGAGCTATCAAGGACTTTCAGGGAGTCATACTCAACACATTATATCAAACTTCTGAACACCAACCACAAAGAAAAACCTTGAAAGAAGCAATGAAAGGCAACAGATAATGTGTTAGAGAACAGATATTAAAATGTCCAGCTTTCCCAAGCCAAGGATGGGATAGGATACAACTCTTAAAGGACTGAAGACAAATAAATATCTGAAAACCTGTAGCCAGCAAAGATGCTGTTTAAGAACCAGGGCAAAGCCAAGCCAAGACACAGAACTTGTAACAGACCTACTCTTGAAAAGAAAGTTCCGGGCTGGAGAGATGGCTCAGCAGTTAAGAGCACTGACTGTTCTTCCAGAGGTCCTGAGTTCGATTCCCAGCATCCACATGGCAGCTCACAACTGTCTGTAAATCCAAGATATGACATCCTTACACAGTTGTACATGGAGGCAAAACACCAATTCACACAAAATAAAAATAGATTAAAAAAAGAAAGAAAAGAAAGTTCCTAGAGATAAAAACAAATGTTACAAGTTGTAGAGGAAAAGGCTTATTTGGCTTACACTTGAGCATTGCTGTTCCTTACTGAAGGAGGTCAGGGCAAGACTCAAACAGGGCAGGCTTCTGGAGGCAGGAGGGGTGCTGCTTACTGGCTTGCTCCACGTGACTTCCTCAGTTGCTTTCTTAGAGAACTCAAGATTACCAGCCTGGGCCGGACCTTCCCTGTCAATAACTAAGAAAATGCCTTTCAGCTGGATCTGATGGACGCGTTTTCTCAGCTTAGGTTTCCTCTTTCCAGATAGCGCCAGCTTGTGTCAAGTGGACATAAAATATCCAGGACAAGGACACAAAAATGAGTAAAAAAAAAATCAAGCATCTATAAATAGATTCAAACACATGTGGCAGATTATTTGGCTTTTCTTTGTTTTGTTTTGATACAGTGTCTCATCATGTAGCATGACTAGCCTGGAACTCCATACGTAGACTAAAATAGCCCTGAGTTTACAGAGATTATCCTGCCTCTGCCATTATTTCAGTTAAAGGCTTGCACCACAATTCCTGACCAGAAAATCAATATTTAATGAGTATGTGAACTAGTGAAGTAAGGGTGGTGCTCAGAATTGATGTTGGGTAGCTCAGTGGCACTTCCCCCAAACCTCACAACCCAAATGTGGTAGGTGAGAGAGAACCAACTCCCCCCAACAAATAAGGAAACAAAACACTGAAATAAGTTAATGGACATAAGATTTTCACAAACTCTTCACCAAAATACATAAACAAATCTGAAATAAGATGTTCAACACCTTTCTTGGAGAAAATGTAAATTAAAGTTGCTATGAGATACTCCAAACTATTTGAAAAGCTAAATAGTTTAAGACATTATTTGAAAAGTATGTATTGGATTTCCACCACCTGAATCCTGGCCCTGAGATGGCCACTCGGCTTTGGTGCAGAACACAGTCTGCCCAGAACACAGCTGGAGTAATAGCAGTGGAGGAACAGCCGAGTTCCTGTGCACACGGCTGAGAGGTGGGAGGTCGAGAGGTGACAAGTGGCATCATAGCACTGCCACCTCACATGAGCAGCCGACCCTCTGAACACAGAGCTGATTAAGAGACCTCAGACCAACAACTCACTAAGAGGCGACCAAGAACCAACCAAGAGTGAATTGGGGAAACACTGGACAGATGCCAGTGCAAGAATACATACAACAATACAAAGTCAACAAGACATCACCAGAAGAAGCAAGTGGTTCTATAGCTTCAAGACTTGAACGTACAAAGAAGAGGGAACAGAAGAAAACAGCCTTAAAAACAGCTTTATGAAACTAATAGAAGCCTTAAAAGAGGATATAAAAAATTCCCTTAAAGAAATAGAAGAAAATACAAGCAGAAAATTAGAAGAGATGAACAAAGCCCTAAAAGAAAAAAAAAGAAAACCAAGAAAAAGAAAACAAACAGGTGAAAGAACTTTACCAAGAATTAAGAATTGAAATAGAAGCAATAAAGAAGGCACAAACCGAGACAAAGCTAGAAATAGAAAATCTGAAAAAAAGACCCAGAACCACAGATCTAAGCATAACCAACAGAATCCAAGAGATGGAAGAAAGAATCTCTACGGTGGAAGACTCAATAGTGGTAATAGATATATCAGTTAAAGAAAACACTAAAACCAAAAAAGTCATAACTCAAAATGTCTAGAAAATTTGGGACACCATGAAGAGGACAAACCTGAGAATAACTGGAATCGAAGAAGGAGAAAAATATCAGCTCAAAGGCACAGAAAATATATTCAATGAAAAATAGATATTAGCCTAATGAGAATGTTAAGCAAAACAGACTCTCAGGCATGTCTTGTGAGAAGACAAAACAAAACAGCCATTCTTGTAAACAACAAAGCTAAAATACACTTAGCCTGTAGCCTGGTACCTATAGCTGTAATTGCCCCAGAAAGGAAAGAAATGCTAACACAAAAATTTATACATGAATAACTTTCAAGTTTTAATTTCTAAAACTGGGCAACTCCAAGGTCCTTAAGGAGATGAACAAAAAAGCAAGTTGCAATAAACTGTACAGGGGAATGGGCCTCAGCAGCACAAAGAGCTCACCACCCAGAGCTACTGCAGACCCACATGAGCTGCCGTGTGGGTGCTGGGAACTGTATTCAGGTCCTCTGGAAGAGTAACTGCTGAGCTGTCCATCCAGATCCTGTTGTCCTATTAAATGCTTCTATGTGACTTAATGGAAGCAATCCAAGCTGGACAATATGGTACACGCCTTTCATCACAGCACTTGGGAGGCAGAAGCAGGTGGGTCACTGTGAATTCAAGGCCAACCTGGTCTACATAGCAAGTTCCAGGCCAGCTAGCGCTGGGTATGAAAACCTGTCTCAAAAAATGAAAACAAAACCTCACCATATTCAATACTCATAAATAAACACAGAAAAGGTAAGAATGTGTTTACAGTCCATTAATGGGGTGCCAAGTGCCCCTTGATGAGAAATAATTTTACAGATGTAGTCCTTCAATTTGATGGAATCTTTGACTAATTAAATGCATGGTCAAAGCATAAATGCTGACACAGATTCCTATCTGTGCAGTCCCTACCTTGTGTGCCCTATGGATTCATGAAGACCCTCCAAGTGGATAGGCTGTCACCTGCTGGTCATGCCTGTCCTGATGCTTCTGTTGCTCCCTTCTTCTTCCTCAGCCAGGTCAGTTCATTTGTTACTCTCATTAACAGGCAGCTTCCTTTGACCTGAAGGGCAGGTCAAATCCCTGACTGAGAACAAGCTAAAGAAGTCTGGACTTTATTTATTCCCACACCTAGTAGGCCAGAGCAATGTAGGCAGTGAGATGGCTCATTCTCTTCAGAGTCATTCACATCCAGGACAGAATGTCGAGCACAACACAGTGAGATGGAAAGTAAAATAAACCTCTATTATGGTTTTGGTGTGAACTGCTCCTCTGAGGCTCATATGTGTGAAGACCCTGGGGCTGTTTCAGGAGGGTCTAGATGAGGGAAGAAGGCCTGCTTTCAGCCTGTTTCCTGGTCTGCCTACCTGTGAGCAGCACAAGCCACCGCTCATTTCACCACCATAAAGCTGTCTGCCACCAGGCCCTCACCACCATGACGGCCTTGTTCCCTCAAACCTTGAGCTCAAAAAAATCTGCCCTTCTTAAAACGCTTCCTGTGAGGTGTTTGGTCGCTGCTATGACAACAGTAACCCAGAACAGGAAGTTGAATAAAGGAACACAGCACGGAAGAGGGGCGGTGTGCCTTTCATAAACTGGTGGGACATGTCCCCAGTCATATTCCTATAGGGCTGGGATGGCTCAGAATTGAGTAGTGTGGGCTGCTCTTTTGGAGGACTTGAGTTCAGTTCCTATGTCAGACAGCTCACAACCACTTACAACTCCAGGGAACTCACATCGTTTCCGGCCCCCGTGGGCACTGTTCATACCCCCACACAGATAGATACAGATGCACATAATTAAACATTTAAATTTTTTTTAAGTAGTAATAACAAACTGACAAGTTAGCATTCCACTGATGGGAAAACCAGTGGAAAACAGCGTACAGTACCCCAAACATTGCTTCTAGGTTTCTGATTACATTAAAGAGTGAGTCTAGATGAAAACGATCCCCTATGTTTTCATTGAAGTACCATACAGAGCACACCCTAAAAAAAAAAAACAAAACATAGCACGTATCCCAAGGCAGTCTGTCATATACATGGACTTCATTAACTTATTTACCTCAAAATTTATGTGCATATTTCATTTTCTCCCTGGTGTAGCTGAGCCCATTTTCCTATTAGACAGTGTTCTTGAACCACTGGCTGCTGGGGATGTGGTCACGGATTGCTGACTCCTTCAGGGAATATGATGCTGCTGTATGTGGTGCATCTATTTTTGGGGACTAGCTGGATTGAAAAGAGCTGACATGGGGTTTGGCCTCCTGCTTCTCTTCCTTGTTAGTGTCATGATATTTCATCCTAAGTAGGTCAGCTCAAATGCCAGCCCCTTTTCCCTGCTCCCAAGCCCTGCCTGAGCTAGGAGAATATCAAGAGTGACACCAAGTGGCCAGCCCAAGCTGCCATGGCAGCCTGGACTCACCAGAAAGCTGTGTAGCAGTACAGCCTCTTCCTGAGAAGATCTTTCTTTTATGGTTAGTAAAGTGATTTTTTTCTTTATTCCATGTCAGTGAAATAACAGACTCCTAGAAAAATGGCAGCACACACATGGTTTTTAAAAACAACATGAGAGCTGAGTGGTGGTGGCATAAGCTTTTAATCCCAGCACTTGAGAGGTGGAGGGAGGTGGACTTCCAATTCGAGGCTAGCCTGGTCTATAGAGGCAGTTCCTGGACAGCCAAGGCTACACAGAGAAAAAAATATCTCAGAAAAACAAGGAACCCCCCCCCCAAAGAACCACAAGGAAGATGGGGAAATGAACCCAGAAAAGACAACTGACTGCAATTTTAAGAGATCTTGCCTACATCCATTTAAAGGAAAACACAGAAACCCTCTTCCAAGTAAAACAAAAGAAAACTGGAAATTGAGTTTGGCTGTGCTAAAAAGCACATTCTGAGCAGTTACTTCAGCATACAGGAGGAACAGCAGGCCAAACAGAGCTGTGCGCTCCCCATGGTGGCCCTCCCCATGGCTGAGGCAGTGCTCCCCATGGCTGTGGTGGCGCTCCCCCTGGCTGTGGTGATGTTCCCCATGGCTATGGTGGTACTCCCCATGGCTGTGGTGGTGCTCCCCATGGCTGAGGCGGTGCTCCCCGTGTCTGTGGTGGCGCTCCCCGTGGCTGTGGTGGCCCTCCCCGTGGCTGTGGTGATGCTCCCCATGTCTATGGTGGTGCTCCCCATGGCTGTGGTGGTGCTCCCCATGGCTGTGGTGGTGCTCCCCATGCCTGTGGTGGCGCTCCCCGTGGCTGTGGCAGTGCTTCCCATGGCTGTGGTGGCGCTCCCCCTGGCTGAGGTGGTGCTCCCCATGCCTGTGGTGGCGCTCCCCCTGGCTGTGGCGATGCTCCCCATGGCTGTGGTGGTACTCCCCCTGGCTGAGGTGGCACTCCCCATGGCTGAGGCAGAGCTGTGCTCCCTCCTCCTGCACTCATATCCCAGCCCCAGCATTGGTCCCAGGCATCCTCTCCTTTATGCCACCAAGAAGAGAACACAGCAGTGATATATCAGGGGGCAGTTCGTGAGCTGCTGTCCTCCCACCAGACCCCCCTGTGCCACACACTGCCAGGTTGTTCCTATTGCCACCCAGGCCCTGATGGACAGGCACAGCTCCTTTGCACTTAACTCAGCTTTGAAATATGGAAAGCAGGGGGCTGGAGAGATGGCTTAGAGGTTAAGAGCACTGACTGCGTTTCCAGAGGACTGGGATTCAACTCCCAGCACCCACATGGCAGTTCACAACTGTCTGTAGTTCCAGTTTGCAGTTCTAGGCAAACACCAAGATAAATAAAATAAATAAATAAAGTTTAAAAAAAAAAGAGAAGTATGGAAAGCAGGCACCACGGGAAGCACCAGGACATAGAGGCACCTCCACTGCAATGGACAGACTTGAAGATGCCTTTCTCAGAAAACTGGAGATAAGTGGCTAGAAACTAGAGCAAAGGATTCAGATCTGAGCTCTCTGGAAGACTGTTAATAACAGGATGTAACTATTTTAATTTTAGTTTATTAACAATTAAAATAAAAAATCAGTTTCTCAGTCTCAATAGCAATAATCCAAAGCGCTCAACATCACAATGGCCAGCACTGACTAGAGTGCATCCCTTGGTACAGAAAGTCCCTTGTATAGCAGTGTGACAAAGACAAGAACAGAATAAATTTAATTCATAGAAATGTAGAACCTCATACTACAATACCCTCTCTCAAAACAAATAAATATAGAACCTACAATGAACAAATAGGGTACATTCCTGTTGGACACTTTAAAAATACACGTTAACAACTCTAAGCAGAGCAAAAGAAAATTTCAATATATTTTTCAGAGTAGAAGTTATAGAAAGTATACACCTGTACACAATGCAATTAAGTTAAAAATTTAAAAGCTATTTAGATGGCTTAGGGGCTAATGATGCTTGTTCCTGTTACCAAGACTGACAACCTGACAACAATCCCTGAAACCCACATAGTAGAGGGAGAGAGTCAACTCTTCACACACATATACAATAAATTTATTTTAATTTTTTTATTTTCAAAGGATAGATCCCAATACGTTCATACTTATATTTTGTTTATTTTTTTATTTTCAAAGGATAAACATATCCCAATACATTCATACTTACATTTCAGCCCTTTTTTTTTTTTTTTTTTTTTTTTGAGACAGGGTTTCACTATGTAGCTCTAGCTGTCCCGAAACTCAAAATGTAGACCAGGCTGGCCTCAGAGATCTGTCTGCCTCTGCCTCTGCCTTCTGAGTGCTGGGATTAAAGGCTTGTGCATGCCTGAATATCAGCTTAATCTTTTTCCTAAGACAGTATTTCTCTGGGTAAGCTTGGCTGTCTTGGAACTTTCTCGGTAGACCAGGCTGGCCTTGAACTCACAGAAATCTGTCTGTCTCTGCCTCCCAAGAGCTGGGATTAAAGAATTATGCCACCACTGCCTTGCAATCAGCTTAGTTAGTTTTTTTTTTAAGATTTTTAAAAAGATACTCTCTGTGTGTGTGTGTGTGTGTGTGTGTGTGTGTGTGTGTGTGTGTGTGTGTGTTACCCATACAGGCAAGAAGAGGGCATCAAATCCCCTGGAGCTGAAATTACAAACAATTGTAAACCGCCGACTTGGTACTAGGAAGTGAACTTGGCTCCTCTTAACTGAGGACCCAAGAGTATACACTCTTAACTGCTGAGCCATCTCTCCAGCCCTCCACTGGAAAATCCTAAACATTCTAAGCAAGTCTTGAGTTAAAACCATTTTCTCTTTGAAATGACAGACTGTGAAGAAATTTGAACCATACCCGGAATCTTCTAGATGGTTGTAGAGTCCTCAGAAGACACTTGAAGGCATATGTGAGAGGGTATGAGAAATTAAAGTGAGTGATTTCAGCACCATTTCAGAGGACAGAGGAATTGCAAATAGAATAAGAGAAAAACTTGGTACAAATGATTCTGTCACACTTTGGAAGGCTCTTGATTTGAGGTCAGAAGTTCAATGTGATTTCCTGCTTTCCATGCAGCTAGTATAAGTCACTGGGATTTCACAAAGATAATAAAGCCTCCCTGATTCCCAAGGTGGAGAAGTCTATCTAATTAGCTTCTAATTAGGGTCTCTGCTGTAAGCCCTTCCCAATTTGATCTGAAATTATAGTATATAAATTCAATCAAAAGCATACTAATTCTTTCTGTTCTGGGGATTAAACCAAGGACCTCATGCATGCCAGGCAGTTGCTCTTCCACTGAGCTGTATCACCGACTCCCTTTTCTTCCCCCTACTTTTTATTTGGAGACAAGGTTCTGCTAAATTGACTAGGCTGACCTTGAATAATACAGTCTCTTTAAGTAGAATAAGGTAGAAAGGACCAATTGTTAGGTAGTGATTTATCCACTTATTTAGTGATTTACTTAAAGAACTGCTTGTACCACCTATCTGCCAATCATGAGCTCACTTGCAACCTGGAGCAGAATGACCTGAAGAGCTGAGACCACAGGCTGTTTCCCTCTAACAACCTGCTCACTGCCTCATTCCCATTTGCATCTATGAAATCCTGCTTGCTTGTCCACTTTGCCTTGTGGTTTTAGGGAATAACATGAGAACACCCTGGTGCCATCATCAAAGCCTTTCAGGAGATGTCCAGCCTGCATCCACTGGTGGTATCTCCTCTCTTCCACCTCAGAAAGATTCCCTGGACGGTTTATTCCAATAGCCACATCAACTAGTTTTTCTGTTTGTTTTGTTTTAGTTTGTCATTGTTATTTCTGCTCTAAATGTACTTTTATTTTTCTTCTCTTTTGTTTTATCTGAAGTACTTTTAAAGAAATGTAAGAATCAGGCCATTTCTCTCATGATAGCAGATACTGGGTGGATGTATTAACTCACCCTGTGCTGCTGCTGTCACACCTAACAGTCGACAGTGTTACTTACTATCAGTGATGCCCTTTCCACAGCACATCCCAGGCACCATCAGGAAGACTCTTTCGTGTGTTTATTCACACCCTGAGATCCTGTTGTTTGATCATGGAATCTGAATTGTGTTCTGGGCAGGCACACACTTTCTATAACTTCTGCTCTGTTGAGTTTTCCTTTTCCCTAACCCATTGTTTGTTAATAGTGTAATAGGGAAAATGTTTGCGTGGGTACATACTTTTATTCATTTGGCATGGCTTTATGTGTTTCTGTGATTAAATTTACTGATCATGCTATCTAGCCTTCTCAGGACAATGTTACACAGTGCAGTTTCATTTGCTGAGGACTGTAAAACCTTAGGCAAGTTAATTAGCATGTCTGAACCTGTTACCTTCTCTCTGAATGCAGAAAATGGTGACTGTCTCTTAGATGATTGTTCAAAGGGCCAGTTGATTTTCTCAACAGTTAATGCACCTAATTAATTAAATAGTCATTTTACTAACATCAGACAACCTTGCACAAATGAAAGTATTTGTCCTTATAAAAATTTAGTCTTGTGGGTTTTTTCCTTTGTTTTTTTTTTTTTTTAATTTGTTTTAAGGCAAGGTCTTGATCTGCTCAAGCTGGTCCTAAACTTCCAGGCCGCAGTGACCCTTCCGCCTCATCCTCTGTGACATTACTGTGTCCTGGTTAGCTCTAAGTCAGCTTGACACAAGCTAGAATTACCTGAAAGGAGGGGATCTCAATTGAGAGTAGGCCTCACTAAGATCTGGCTGTAGGGCATTTTCTTTTTTTTTCAAATGTTTATTTTTTAATTTTATGTGAATTGGTGTTTTGCCTGCATGTATAACTGTGTAAGGGTGTCAGATCTTGGAATTACAGACAGTTGCTAGCTGCCATGTGGATGCCAGGAATCGAACTCAGGTTCTCCAGAAGAACAGCTAGTGCTCTTAACCACTGGACCATCTCTCCAGCCCAGCATTTTCTTAATTAGTGATCAGTGGGAGAGGGCTCAGCCCATTGTGGGTAGTACCATCCCTGGGTTTGTGGTTCTGTGGTCTATAGGGAGCAAGCCAGTAAGCAGCATCCCTCCATGGCCTCTGCTGCAGTTTCTGTCTCGACTTCCTAAGAACAGCGATATAGAAGTAGAAACCATATCAAACCTGTTCTCCCTAAGCTTCTTTTTTGGTCACATGTTTTATTCTAGCTATAGGAACCCTAACTAAGGTGCACTGCATCCAGCTTCTCATTATTCTTCCAGCAGGAGATTTTTAAGTCAATTGTTGGACCCTAAAATACCTCCAGTTTGAAAGTATTATTTAGATGTTCTCAAGCTAGTAAATAAAAGGCATCAGAAATAAATACCCTAGAGAGAGAAATGGAAAGTGGGTGGTCACTGGAGTGTAGAAATTCTCTACCCCCAAACCTGACAGAACAAACCCCAGATCTCAAGATATGCTCCACCACTGAGCCATCTCAGTAACATTAAAACGGGGAGCATGTGTGAGCCCCTGGAGATCTGGCTACATTAACAAACATGGAAGACATCAGCCAGCAAGAGGAGATGACTGTGGAACTTGCATCCCTGCTTTCTCTATGAGGAAATAAGAGAGGACAGCCAAGCATGGTGGCCCCGACCTGGAATCTCGGCATCTGGGAGGCTGAGGCAGAAGAGGACCAGGAGTTTAAGGCTAACCTGGGCTACACAGTACTAGTCCAGCCAGGGATGTATCAAACACACATGCACACACACAAGTAATATGACTAGATGAAAGAATTCATGAAACAAATCACTGAAAGGTGACATCAGCAGTGTCAAAGGAGGAACTATACTAAAGTACAAAGAAAAGGTCAAGGCACCTGTGTTGAGACAAGGGTGTGTGCATTAGGAATGCAGGCAAAGCTTTCCTAGGGCTCCATCTTGAGGCTGAGAAGGAGTTGGCACCAGCCTGGAGAGGAGCAAGCTGATCCTCAAACAGGGGAAATGCAGGCCTTTATGGGTTCTAGGGCTGACTAATGAGCAATCATCATCTTGCCTGGAGAACATCAGGTGCTTAAGGGCACAATGGTAGGGTAAAAACTAAAGGAGTCTGGGTGCTTAAGCTGCTGGATCCATGAGCCCAACTCCAGCAGATGATCATCAACCTCCAGATCTCCAAAAGTACCTAAGCTACAGCCACCCACATCATAGGTGTTCTGAATGGAAAAAACTAAGACATACCACTCATCTGTGTGGCCCCTAAAATAGTGATTTTTTACTCAGCTAAGGACAAGTGAGTATGGGAGAATTATTCCTGTTTTCTCTCAGCACCCATCTTACTTCTCTGTTGACATCCCTGGGGGTGGACTCCAGACTCCTTATTTGCTCAAATCCTTATATGACAACAATTTGCAGAGTTTGAACACATCTGTAAACCTTACACCAGGACTTCTTCAACTTTTCACTTGCAGCAAATTTCACTTGAGAATTTACATGACTCTAGATATAGGCTTATTTAAAAGGTACACAAATCAAAACTTATAGACAACAAATCATAAAGACATTTATTTAAAACATTTCTTTGACATATATACATTTTTACTATCCATTATTAAATATTAAGGAAAATGTGCTAGTGAGGTAGCTGTGTTTGTCTGGTTTTATATAAAGAATTAGATCTTGCCCAAGTATTGATACAGCAGGACATAGAGTGTACTGGTTATTTTTCTCATAGTTGTGATCAAATGCCTGATAAAAAGCAGCTAAGTAAGGAAAGAAGGGTTTGCTTTGTCTGCTGGTCCAGGATGAATTCCATCAGTCTTCCGGTGCTCAGCTTGTTTTATCCTTCTTTCTTGGGATGCTGACGCTGTGTTTAGATAGATCCTTGCACCTCAACCAACCCAGTGTAGGAACTCACTCACAGATATGCCCTGGGCTTTGTCTCCTGGGTGACTCTAGATCCTGTCAGGCTGACAATATTAATCGCTACATGGAGCATCTTCAACATTTTGTAGCTAAAATTCAAATTTTGTTTTTGTCAGTACCAAAAATGGTGTTTTGCATAAACACATAGAACACAGTGGCTGAAGCATGTTAAGACCATTCTGAAATTGTTGGAAATTTTATCCTAATTCGAAATCAAAGTTTATTTAATGATTTTTTTAAATGAAATTTATCAGCAAATAGTCATTTTTAAAATCAGATAATGTAACACAATACAACCCAAGGTATCATCAATTTAAGTATCATACACAGAGGAACGACAGTAGGAAATTAAATTTCTATAAGAGCAGAAATTTCAGGCTGGAGCACAGGTTCAGTAGTCGAGCACTTGCTATTGCTAGAGGTCTGGGTTTAAGTTCCAGAACCCACTGAGTAGTTCACAATCACCTGCAATTTCAGTTCCAAGGGATCTGGTATCTTCTTCTAACCTCCACAGACACCAGGCATACATGTGGTGCACAATATACATAAAATAATAAAGTAAATTTTTAAAATTAAAAAAAGTAGAAATTGTGTGCAATAAAAGCAGTGATGTTTCTGCCAATGGTGACCTTTAAAGATCAGTACTCAGGAGGCAGAGGCAGGTGCATCTCTGTGAGCTCCAGGACAACTAGAGCTTAGAGCTACATGTCAATAATAATAATAATAATAATAATAATAATAATAATAATAGAAGGAAAGGGGAACAAAAAAGAAAGAAAACAATTTAAAAACCAAACAAACCCCTGCAGTTCCTAACAGATAGTGCACAGGCTTGGATCCCAGCTGAGGTGTTTTAGGCAGTGTGGTGTGATGTATGCAGAACAACTCTCTTCTGTGTGTTTAGAACCAGGACTACGCAGTGCCACACAGGGGAGCACTGCCAGAAATGCCTCAGGTCAACGTGCATTCGATTTTGAACTAATTTTTAGTCCTTGGGCATTTATAAAATGTTCACTGTTGCCAAAGTTTTCACAACTGGCACATATGGAGTCATGAGTCTGAGAACTGTGTTTTGTGTATGAGCTAGTGCATTATAAAAGCTGTGCAAATGGTTCTTTGTTTGTTAGTTTTTTGAGACAAGGTTTTTCTGTATAACACTGACTGGCCTTGAACTCAGAGAGCTGCCTGCCTCTGCCTCTGCCTCTGCCTCTGCCTCCTGAGTGCACCACCACCACCCGGCTGCAAACGGTTCTTACAAGAGAACAATCCACATGCTCACACAGATGCAGGTGCCGTCTTTGCATACTTTACACCCGGAGTTGGTCAGGTTCACTGATGCAGAACCAGTGGATGTGGAGGGGCGATGTGTTCATAGTCAGCCTGTCTTTGGCATGTGCCAGGCACTGATCTTGAGGATCACCTTTGATGTGCACTTAGAGTTCATCCTCTGAGGACAATGTTACAAAGAATGAAAAAGAGACACAAAGCAATGATACATTGTTCCAAGTCACCCACTTTCCAAAGGAGGAGTCATCAAACATATCTGTCCATTCTTGCTTGTACATTAGGTGAGCTCTTTCAGTGTAAGACACATATGTCCTCAAGTATCTTTGTGCTTTGGATTGGTAGGGTGCCCAGGGATGAAAACCAGAACCAATCTGGCCTCAGAACAGACTAGAACAGTTCCTGAGCTCCATGTTCCAAGCACATCAGAGAGGCCTAGCTCAGTGTCTTTCTGGATTTCAACCCTGTGCCCCTCACTTAGACCTATCACTTCTCCCTGTTGACCTCTATCTAGCGCCCTTCAGCCGTCTGTTCAGTATAATCTTCAATTCAGTACTGCAGCTGTGAGGATCTCCAGCAGGGGCCCAACACAAGCAGGCCTGAGTGAGAAGGGGAGCTATGCCTGCCTTTCTGGACTCTCCACACCGTAGAGCTGAGGCTCCACAGAGCCAAGTGCATTCCTCCTGAAGGTTTCTGCATTTCATTTTCTGTGGCTTCAACATTCACATTTTAAAACTTCTGACTTTGATGTACACTAGGGGTCAGCAACTTTTTCTTAAAGGGCCAAGTATAAGAATCTAAGTAGACCCAGCTCACTTACTGCCCAGTCCTTGGTGCCCAGGCTGCAAATCAGTTCTCTGTGCCCTTGAATTCATACCCACCTAGGAGCTATCAGCCATGGCTGCACTGATACACGTGGCCACAAAGCTGTTCTTCTAGGAAAGGCAGGCAGCCTCAGAGGCTAGCTGTGGCTTGACAGGCATGCACTGAGGCCCATCGTCCAACAAAGCACAGCAGGTATATAGACTAGTGAATAGAAGAACGAGACTGAACAAATGCTTGGAGATTAACTAGCTTGATTTTTAGAAAAGTATTTGGGACAGGGTGTATCTCAGTGGAGCCCTGTCCAACATGTGTAAGGCCCTGGGTTCTAGGAATCCCCAGCACCTGTGAATGAATGTATGAATGAATAAATAATGACTAAATAAAGCAGAAAAGCCTACATTTTGAATTTTTGCTTTTATCGCCACCTGCTGGCCAGAACTGATATCAGGCTAAAGTTCTGTTAAAGAGGCTTCCTTGTATGTATAAAGAAACTAGTTCTAAGAAAAGCTGTAGTTTCTTTCTTAAAAAAAAAAAAAAAAAAAAAGTTTAGTGCTGGAGAGATGTCTCAGTGGTTAAGAGCACTGACTGTTCTTCCGGAGGACCTGAGTTCGATTCCCAGCATCCACATGGCAGCTAATAACTGTCTGTAATTCCTAGATCTGACATCCTTACACAGTTTTACATGTAGGCAAAACACCAATTCACATAAAATAATAAAACCAATTTTACAAAGTTTACTATGCTAAAATTAACATTTTATTTATAAGACAGTTGTGTAAAATTTTGTTTATATTTCATATGTATTACATTAAAACATTTTAGAAGAAACAAAGTTAGTATTTTTACTAAAAAAGAATAAGAAACAGATACTTTAAATATCTTTAAATAATTAAATAATATATAAAAATCAATATGACAGTATTATGGGAAGGAAGAAATGTATATCAATGGTTAAGAACACTTACCTCTTTGCAGAGGACCTGGGTTCAGTTTCTAGCACCCACAGGACAGCTCAGAACAACCTGTAATTTTAGCTCTGGAAGATTTGATAGTTTTGTCTAGGCACTGTGGGTATTAATGCATGCATATACCTAAGGATGAATTATTTTAAATTGACCAAACAAAAATCCTAGACAGTAGCATACCCTGATCTTTGGAGGGAAGCCTAGCCTGTGCCCTCATGCCTGCCTTCCACTGCATGACCACCTAGTACTTCATCTCCTTCCTCTGGGACATGGTTACACTAGGCTATTTTCCTCCCACAATCCCTCCTGGTCACGCCTAGCTGACCATTACATAATGACATACAGAGCACAGGACATTCACTTGCACATTTGCTGAATGTGGCTGCATCTATCTTCTTCTATCTGCATAAACTCCTGCGAGGCAGACCCCTCCAGAAAGTACCCCTCTGGAAGCTACTGTGACCTCCCATTGCAGGACTGTGGACCCCTGCGGTTATCAGTCCAGGAACACTGGAGCATCTGTGAGGTCTTCCTAAACCCTACCCACATCTTTCTAAAGCCCCCTTTACTAAATTCTCAGATTGCCTGGGGTTCTCATGCTGTCTACTTCCTGCCCCACATCCTGCCTGAGTGTTGGTATCTGTCCAAGTATGTGCCCAGAGAAGGTTGGGTCAGTGGGTCAAAGTCATACTACTCAGGCGGTGCTTCTTCCTCTTGTGCATACAAAATCAAGACAGCTCCACAGCATCAGAACATTCTTCCATCATGATACAGCGGTATATTCTGTGGATATTTAAAAAATATATTTATTTTCATTCTGTATGTATGCATGAGTGTCTGCCTATATGTATGTGTACTGTGCAGTATCCCAGGAGGCCAGAAGAGTGTGTCAGATCCTCTAGAACTAGAGTGACAGGTGGTTGTAAGTTGTCCCATGTGGGCACTAGGTATTGAACCTGGGTCCTCTGCAAGAGCAACAAGTATTTTTAGCTGCTGAACCATCTCTCCAGCTGTACTGAGACAATTTTTTAATGTGAGTTGCATGGTAGTCTTCTTTAAATTCTTAAATATCAGGGCATGTGCTTTCCATCATAAGGTGGTTTGTTAATTAAACCTTGGCCTTCAAAGAGGCTGCAGTTGGACAGAGTGGTGACAGCCCCTGAGCTTAACACACACATGTTTTTTGTCATTTTACTTTGTTGCCTTTTCAGATCGCCACGAGGTTATCTCCAAAGAAATTTTGGAGCTGGACCCTTGGGAGAACCAGTGGAATGTTGTCGCTATCAACATCCTCATGCATGACAGCTATGACGTCTGCCTGGTAGCTAGGATGAACCCCCGAGACCTCATCCCACCACCCTCAGATCTCATTGATGAAGGTGGTGAGCACAGAGGGCAGAGATGAGGGTCTCATGGAGGAGCCATGGCCTGGCCACCAGGCCTCCAAATGCACAGCTGCTGTGTGGAGCTGACATTCTCATTGCATGCATAGCGGCCCCTGTGTAAAGCGGTACTGAGCAGTGACAGGGTGGGCAGTACAGTCTTCTCCTAGGGGCATCTGACCCTGATTAAGTAGATAGGGCAGTGGAGGGCAGGTGGTGAGGGCTCATGGGAGTGTGGCGGGGTGTGCAAGGAGGGCAGCACCCTGCTCTGCCAAGTAGTTCCATGGGTGCTTTTGATAAGGAGGCTGTGGGAGAGGCCAGTCAAAGGCCCTAAAGTAGGAAAGCTGGTGTGTGTCTGTGACATCTAGTCCAGCCCAGTCACACTGTTTGCACACAGGATTTGAAACTGAGAGCAGAAAGGTTATATAACTAGGTGAGCAGTGCTTGAAAGAGGGAGGAGCATGGTCTGGGCCTGGAGAGAAGAACACCTTTCTTGGAGGCTTGCCACAGCTGACTTCGGCTGTCTATTAGAACTGCCCTGGCTTACAGCAGCGGTGCCCACTGTGGGCCAAACATTCTACCTGGAACCCAGTTCTGTTGCCCTGGTCCACAGTGAACAGAGCATTACTGGAACCAGGGACCCTCAGGGTTAGTACAGACTGAACTTGCCCAGGGCCTCTGCCCAGCTGTACAGAACCTTCCTCAGGCTAAGGCTGGCTGAACACAGCACATCTAAATGGGGACCCAGGCTCTGAGTGAGGAGAGAAGACACATCTCTTGGCTACCCACTGCCTCTTTCAGATCCTTCCCTGGGCAGATGGGTGAGGTGAAGCCTACAGCCCAAGCAGGGCACAGTGAGCGCTCCCTGGATACATTAGGGGTGAAGCGCAATTACATGTGGAAACCCATCCATTTTGCTCCCATTCGTATTTCTCGAGGCACCGTAGATCCATTTGGTGGCTATTCTCCAACAACTTCACAAGAGCTCCTGTGTAAGCAGGGTAGATGCCCTGGGATCTTCTCAGAGAACAGCAAACCCTGCATGGAGACTGTTCTCTCTCCAGGTTCCAACTTCTCCCTGACAGGAAAGGCAGGCTCAAACTAGAGCCACAAGCTACTTGTTTCTGACTGCGAGGTGGGAATCCTGGGGACCCAGCACCGGTGTACCCCCAGAAGGCTTACACTCTAGAAGGCAGAGACCATGTTCATCTCTCTAAGGTCCCCCCAAGTCCCTGTTGTAGGGACTTGCCCATGGGTAGAGTTTGGGGTCATCAGAATAGATAGCTTGTCTAAGCTTGGTCTCCGAGCCTGTCTGGAACTTCAGCTTCCAGTGTCCTCATTCTGCCCCCTAGTGGAGGGTGGTAATCTTGGGGATCTCCTTTTCTCAGACAAATCAGAGCTGTTCCCCACTCCAACTGGCAGCCAAGCTGGGGAGAGACTATGGGATCTCTGTCCCCCAGCCCCAGTATCCTTCCAGAATCCCAGTCCCTGCTCACCCACCCGGCCATGTTAGAAGCTGCCAGTCACCTGTGTTGTAGGCTGCAGTGGCTTATCTTCTGAATGCACTGGCCCCTTGGCAGCCAGGTCCATGGGCAAAACTTTCCAAATCTTACCTTCTTCCTATACAGAATGAGAAGGAAAACCCCACATCCTTTACAAGGCTGTTGTGTGGACTGAGTGAGAAAATGCTGCGTGAAATACTGTGTTAAATACAAATACCATAAACAGGCTTTAGCTGCTGGCCTTCAGCATGATTGGCATTTCCCAGGACAAAGTGCAGAACAGGACAGGACCTTAGGGAGTCTCAGATTTCAGGGAGAGAAGTGAATGTGTTAGTTGATTCTAATTTTCCCTGTGCTTGACCGCTTCAGCAGTGATGAGGACTCCCTAGGGTCTGCAGCCTTGAGAACATAAGTACATGCCTCCAGGGCATCATCAGGTAGTGAGAACCGTCCTGGGCCAGGACACCATACTGTCAATGCTAGCGAGTATGAGCAGGAACTTCCCAGGGAATGCTGAAGGTGACTTGGTCTCCCTGGAGCAGACATGTCCCAGAGCTGGAGCAGAGGCAGGAGCTGGGAATACTCTTAGGCTTATTCCCGACAGGTGCGTCCAAGGTCTCAAATGCTGACATAAATTCCTTTTGTTCTACATCCAGGCCTGCTGGCTTTAGTGCTCACTTTCAGCTGGTGGGGGGGTGGGGGGTGTCTGACTATCCTATTTGTGATTCAAAACAACCCGCTCTGCCCTCCCAGAGAACTATTGTCAGAGATTCCATTTGGACAGACCTTCCTGTTACTCCTTCACTGTCATTGAAGGTCTTCTGACACTGCATGAAGGCCTCTTATAAAATGTCTACTACTGGGGCTCCTTATCTTTGTAACGCAGAATTGCTGGACGCTGAGCGAGGAAGCACAATGGAGAAGTAATTTGGATGCTGGGCTGATAAAGGACTGCAGCTGTCAGCCTTACTGACTCAGTTTGTGCTCAGCAAGAGGCAGCATTGTTCTCAGGCTGACTTTATAATGAAGAAATGCTCTGACTGCAGACTTATAAAATACATTTTTGCTAATGAACAATTGCCTGCATTTTGGTTTTCTTATTGTGGATGGGTATAAGTTTCGGTTAAACAAGAACCCCAGTACCTGGTAAATGTGTACTCAGAGCGGGGAATGTCATGTCAGAGAGTGAACATCCAGGACAAAGGCAGGCAGGCAGGTGGGGAGATGGGCAAGGGGCAGCCTGTGGCCTGCTCCCAGGGCACGGCAAGCTCTGGTCCTTCTCTTCATGGCTCCCCATCCTACACAAAGCAGATGTACAAACACAGCCCACCTCCTCACCCCCTTCAGACAATCTTGCTATTGCCCAAGGTGGCTTTAATTTTGCAATCTTCCTACCTCAGCTCCTGAGTGCTGAGCTTGCGGGCATGCACCACCACTCCTGGCTATAAAGTTTCATCCCAGGAGGAACAAAAACCAAACCCATCTCAGTAGGCTAAACTGCCAAGAGCTCACATTTCCCCTGTTACTATACAATCTCAACAGAACAAGTTACCATGGATTTGAAGGCTGAAACCAGAACAGACATCTCCTTACAGTTCTGGAATTCAAGAACCCTTGTGAATCTCAACAGCTAAAATGTATGGCGATGTGACTCTTCTGGAGACCCTTGCCTCTTCCTCCAGAATCTGCTGAGCTCTTCTGTTCTGAGGCCCCTTCTTCCATCTCCAGAACCAGCTACCGCATGGCCAGGCCTTGTGTCCCTGTCTCCCTCTTCCACTTCTCGAGACTGATTAAATTGGCTTGGCCTGGACAATTCAGGGGACTTCTTGTTAAAAGTCAACTGATTGGCAGCCTTCAGACCAGTGGTGACCTTAGTCTCTGCCATGTAACAAAATATATGCAGGTTCTGGCACAGATGTGATATGGTAAGGGAATAATTTTTCTGCCTGCCATATGCAAAATTTTTTATGTTGCCTATACAATCCACACAAAATATGTAAATATCTGATTCTCCAACCTATTCTTCCTCTGGTCAGAAAACACAGGGAAAATAACAGAGGTGTCAATACAGATGCCTTGGCACTGCCAGCATGAATCCTAGGACCTTGACTGCCTCTGAAGACACGGCAAGAGGTCAGTCTACTCCCCAGAGGGCCTCTAGTAGCAGGGATGCCTAGAGCTGGCTGGGGGCTACCTCACATCCATGAGCAACCCCATAAATAAAAGCCTGTACAGCATAAGGGAAAGTGGGTAGAGAGCCAGGTCATGATGGCATTGCCAAAAACCCAAATTAAAGCATCCCGGAGCCAGCCCACCTCTGGGCCTTTCCAGGTGTGTTAACAGCTCCTGCATCCCTTTGTGAACCACTGCAAGGCTTCTTAAAAGTGGCACCAGGGAAGAGGGCACCGTAAGAAGGAAGTAGGGGTTCAAAGGGTGGCACAGTTGATTCTGGGCACTCCGTGTTAAGTCATACCTATTACACTTGGGAGTGGAGCTGAACAAACGCAGCTGCCCAGTCCAGACACTCATGGGGAAAGATGCCACATGCTGGAGCTTCATGAATCTGTTATATGGGACCCACAATAAGGCCCCAAGAGACAGAGACATTCCTGTGAAAAATGGCCAGTTCACAAAAACAGAAAATGGACTCCAGCCAGGCCCTTCAGCTCTCACTCCTCCGCTACAAATCTAGTTCCCCAGGCTCAGCCTCAGCTCTGTAGCAGCCCATCTGTGGCTCCTCTTTTCCCGCTCTGATCCCCCATCTTGGGTAGATTCTTTCCCCACTTTATCCCAGCCCCCAGCTGCTCCTGGCGTTCCCTGGGAACCCAGCAGCCAGTCCTGCCAGAGAATCAAGTAGGCCAGCAGAGCAGGGAAGGTGAGCGGCATGGCTTCACTCTCCCTGGGAACCCAGCAGCCAGTCCTGCCAGAGAATCAAGTAGGCCAGCAGAGCAGGGAAGGTGAGCGGCATGGCTTCACTCTCCCTTTTCTTCTGCAAGTCCAATCCCCAGCCTCACCCCTAGCTCTGTAGCAGACTTGCTACGGCCTCCCCTCACCTGCCCTGATTCCCGTGGAACTAAGTGGAGCCTGCCAGAACACCCTGCTTCCCCCCACACACCCTCCCCGTTCATAAGTGTCAGATCCCAATACCAAGAAAAATATTTCACCCCGAATCCCTAGCGGCCACACTTCTAAAAGCCCCACAAGAATTTCCTACAGGGCAACACACAGACACCACACCCTCCTAAGAAGGACAGAAACCAAGGGACGGAACACTCACTCAGCAAAGACAAGCCCAGGTAGCATCACCTGGAATTACAACCATCCTGAACCCAAATGCCTAGACACCAGCATAAAACAATAACAGCTGTAGTGAGTTTTGTTTGTTTGTTTACTCTTTTGGCTCTTTTGGGGGCCTGTCATCCAGCTCCCAAATAAACACACTCAGAGACTTATTCTTACTTATGAGTGCCCAGCCTTAGCTTGGCTTATTTCTAGCCAGCTTTTCCTAACTATTCTGTCTACCTTTTGGCTCTGCGCCTTTACCTTTTTCTATTCTCTATGCTCTTCTCTACTCCAGTACCGCTGCTGGCTGAGTGGCTGGCCCCCTTTTCCTCTTCTACTTCTCACTTCCATTTATCCTCTCTACCTGGCAGTCCCACCGGTCCCTCCCCTGCTTAGCTATTGGCCATTCAGCTTTTTATTAGACCAATCAAAAGGCAAAGTAACACGGCTTTACAGAGCTAAACAAATGAAACACAGAAGAAAGCAACACATCTTTGCACCATTTAACAAATATTCCACAACATAAAAGAATGTAGCAAACACCTTTAGGTAATATTCCACAACAAACAACCAGAACAATATGTCTCCACTAGAGCCCAGAAACCCCACCACACTAGACCCTAAGAACTGCAACACAGCTGAAGTACAAAATAGCAAAATAGAGACAATAAAATAGCCTTTATGGATGTGATATAAATCCTTAAAGAGAAAATAAACAAAGAAATCTGTAAAAATGCAAGCAAACAAAAGGAAATGAATTAAACAGCTCAATACATGGAAGTGAAATTAGAATCAATAAAGAAAAATCAAACTAAGGGAAATCTGAAAATGAAAAATTTAGGAAGTCAAACAGGAACCTCAGAGACAGCCTCAGCAACAGAACACAAGAGGCAAAAGAGAGAATCTCAGGCATGGAAGACACGAGAGAAGAAATGTATACCTTAGTCAAAGAGAACGTTAAATCTGAAACACTCCTGGCATAAAACATCCAGGAAATCTGAGACACTATGAAAAGACTAAATCTAAGAATAATAGGAATATAGGAAGCAAAGAAACCAATGTCAAAGGCAAAGAAAATATGATTTCAACAAAATTTCTTTAACCTAAAGATGGAGATGTCTATCAACGTATAAGTACTGTACAGAACACCAGAAAGAAAATTCCCTTCAGCACATAATAAAAATACTAGATATGCAGAACAAAGAAAGAATATTAAAAGCTGCAAGGGGAAAAGACCTAGTAACGAGTAAAGGCAGACCTATTAGAATTATACCTACTTTCTCAGTGGAGACTTTGAAAGGCAGAAGGACCTGGCCAGATGTTCAACAGCCTCTTAAGAGACCACAGATGTCATCCTAGACAATTATACTCAGCAAAACTTTCTATCACAATAGACAGAGAAAGTAAGACATTCTGTAATAAAGCCACATTTAAGCAATATCTATCCACCAATCCAGCCCTACCAAAGGTGCTAAAGAGAAATTCCACTTGAAGATGTAAACTGCACCCAAGGAAACACAGGGACCAGTAACTTAAAAGAGGGGAAACACACACACACACACACACACACACACACACACACACACACCACACCACTAACAAAATATCAGAAATCAACAAACACTGCTTGTTGGTATCTCTCAAGACCAATGGTCTCAGTTCCCCAACAACAACAAAACCACAAACTAACAAAATGGATGTAAAAACAGGATTCACTCTTCTGCTGCATCCAAGAAACACTGTGGTGATATGTTACATATTTAGCAAAACCTGGAATATCAAGAGATCAACCCACAGTCAAACTAGGCAGAGGTGGCTCCAGGAGTTCCAGGGATAACAGAGCAGTAACTCAAGCAGCTCGGGGATCCACAGAATCTCTGTGAGTTCAGGGCCAAACAGCTGTGCTTCAGTGACACACACCTTTAATCCCAGTATGGGGTGGGGGGGAGGAATTGGAGTAGTAAACTACACCTTTAATCCCATAACTCCAGAGACAGAGAACTTTCTGTGTTTCTGTGAGTTCAAGGCTGACTACCAAATAGAGTAACTCACACCTTTAATCTTAACCTGGGTGGGATACACCTGGGCGGAAGAGGGTATTTAAGGCAGGCTTTAGAAGTGACCAGGAGCAGGGCTGAGGAAGCTGGAAGACAGCTGGTGAGATCTGACTGTGCTGTTTCTCTCTTTGATATTTCAGCCTTTCCCTGATATCTGTCTCTGAGTTTCTTTCATAACAAGCAGAATTCATGCAACAAAACACACCTTAACATCAGGATGGACATCATCTCAAAAATAAAAGGATAGAAAAAGATATTCCAAGTAAATTGACCTAAGAACCAAGCTGGTATGACCACTTTAATATCTAAAAAATAGGCTTCCAAAACTAATCAGAAGGAGATTCTACAGAAGCACATAGCAATTCTTAACATTTATGCACCAAACACACCCATGTTCATATAAGAACCACTACTACAGTTTATGGGGCTGGAGAGATGGCTCAGAGGTTAAGAGCACTGACTGTTCTTCCAGAGGACATGAGTTCAGTTCCCAGCAACCACATGCTGGCTCACAACCATCTATGATGACATCTGGTGCCCTCCTCTGTATACTGTATACATAATAAATAAATAAACATTAAAAAATAACACTACTACAGTTTAAATCACATATGGAACCTCACACACTGGTAGTGGGAGACTTCAGTACCCCACTTTCACCAATAGACAGGCCATCCAGACAAAAACTAAACAGAGATGCTGAACCTAACAGATGTTATTAACTAAATGGGCCTAACATATTTACAGAACATTTCACTGAATAAAAAAGAATATATTTTCTTCTCAGTACCTCATGGAACCTTCTCCAAAATTGACTACATACTCAGACACAAAACAAGTATCAACAGATACAAGAAAATTTAAATGGCACCCTATATGCTGTCTGACTACCACAGATGAAAGCTGGATCTCAACAATGGCAGAAACAATACAAAGCCTACAAAGTCATGGAAACAGAACAACTCACTACTGAATGAAAGAAAATGAATCAAGGCATAAATTAAGAAAGAGATTCTTCCTAAAATTGAATGAAAATGAATATACAACATATGGGACACAATGAAGGTGGTTCTAAGAAGCAAGTTCTTTTTTTATGAAAAAAAATGGTCAAACAAAAAAAAAACAGTTAGACTTCTGAAGTCTTTGTGTTATATCACAAGTCTCATTGTAATGTAAAATGCTAGGCATGTTTGCTGGTTTGAATAAAAATTATTAAAAATACAAAAAAAGAAGCAAGTTCATAGCACTAAGTGTCTACATTAAAAAAAAAATCTGGAGTGGTCTCATACTAGCAATTTCACAGCACACCTGAAAGCTCTAGAACAAAAGAAGAAATCACATTCAAAAGGAGTATATGTCAAGAAATAATTAAGTTCAGGGCTAAAATCAATAAAATAGAAATAAAACAACATACAAAAAAATCAGGGAATATATACTATCTAATTAGTAAAATTATGGATAAAAAGCAACATCAACAGACACCAAGGACATACAGAGACTCATAAGGACATACTTTAAAAACTTACATTTTAACAAATCTAAAAGAAACAGGTAATTTTCTTGATACATACCACTTACCAAAGTTAAACCAAGATCAGATAAGCAATTTAAACAGAACTGTAACCCCTAGTGAAATATAAGTGGTCACTAAATATCTCCTAGCCAAAAAAAGCCTGGAGCCACAATTATACCAGACTTTCAAAGAAGAGATTGCCAATACTTCTCAAATTATTCCACAAAACAGAAACAGAAGGAATATTGCCCAATTTGTTTTACAAGTCCAGTTACCCTGATACCTAAACCACCTAAGGACCCAACCAAAAGAGAGAAGAAGGAGGAGGAGGAGGAGGAGGAGGAGGAGGAGGAGAAGGAGAAGAGAATTACAGAACAATTTTCCTTATAAACATAAATGTAAAATTTCCCAATAAAGCACTTACAAACCGAACTAAAGAGCACACCAAAAAGATCATCCATCATGATCTAGTAGGCTTCACTATAGAGATTCGAGGGTGGTTCAAAATATGTAAGCAGATAAATGTCTTCCACCATACAAATAAACTGAAAGACAAAAATCACATCATTACCTCATTAGATGCAAAAAAAAAAAAAAAAAAAAAAAAAAAAAAAAAAAAAAAAAAAAAAAAAAAAAAAAAAAAAAAAAAAAAAAAAAAAAAAAAAAAAAAAAAAAAAAAAAAAAAAAAAAAAAAAAAAAAAAAAAAAAAAAAAAAAAAAAAAAAAAAAAAAAAAAAAAAAAAAAAAAAAAAAAGCCTTTTAAAAAGGTCCAGCACCTCTTCATGATCAAAGTTCTCCAGAGATTAGGGATACAAGGGACATACCTAAATAAAGGCAGTTTACAGCAAGCCAATAGCTAACATCAAAGTAAATGAAAAGAAACCCAAAGCTATCCACTAAAATCAGGAACAAAACAAAGTTTTCCACTCTTTCCATATGTATGCAATATGATATTTGAAGTCTTAGAGCACTGAACTGAAGGAGATCAAAGGGATACAAATCAGAACGGAAGAAATCAAAGTATTGCTCTTGGAGATGTTAGGATAGTGTATACATAAGTGATCTGAAAAGTTTCACCAGGAAACTTCTACAGCTGATAAACCATTTTTTTTTCTTTTCTGACAGATTGGACTGATAAACTTTTTCTGCAGAATAGTTGGATACAAAATTATCTCACAAAAATCAGTAGCCCTTCTATATACAAATAACAAATGGACTGGGAAAGAAATCAGAGAAAAAACACCTTTCACAATAGCTTCAAATAATGTAAGATATCTTGGGGTAACTCTAACCATACAAATGAAAGTCTGGTATGATAAAAACCTTAAGACATCAAAGAAACTGTAAAAGATATCAGAAGACGGAAGAGTCTCCCAGCTCATGGATTGCTAGGATGCACACAGTAAAAATGGCCATTCTACCAAAAGCAATCTACAAAGTCAATGCAATTCCCATCAAATTCCAGCACAGTTTTTTTTTTTTTTTTAAATGTGAATTGGTGTTTTGCCTGCATATATAACTGTGTAAAGGTGTCAGATCTTGGAATCACAGACTGTTAGTTGCCATGTGGATGATGGGAATCGAACTCAGGTCCTCCAGAAGAACAGTCAGTGCTGAGCCATCTTTCCAGCTCTCAGCACAATTCTTTGCAGATCTTAAAAGGACAATTTTCAGCTTCATATAAACGCGTGCGCGCGCACACACACACACACACACACAAAGACAAGATAACTAAAACAATTCTGAATAATAAAAGAACTGCTCCAAGTATTGTTATGCTCGCGTGTAAGAATTTCCACCAGGGAGGCTGGACATGTTGTTATGAGTGGGGATTTTATTGCTACCTACAGAGAATGAGAACCCGGGTGGACCACCTAGCTCTGCACAGCAGAATGGGGTAAGAGACTGTTGCCACAACGGGCATGGGTTTGTAAAGAAAAACCTACGTAATCAAGATGCGACACACCTTGATGTTCCAGGATTGGGCAAAGGGGTAAGGTGCAGCAGCCACTGGAGTTTTCTGGCACGAATCCAACCTTTGAATCCATTGGCTGCTGCAGAAGTTCACTCACAGACCTGGGCCCTGGGCCCAGAGTGAATCCAGGTCCTTACAGTATCACTATCCCTGACCTCAAATTCTACTACAGAGCTGTAGAAATAAAAACAGTATGATACTGCTGCTAAAACAGGCACATAAACCAATGGGGTCAAACTTAAGACCCAGACATAAATCTGGTGGTGTTTTGTAAAGACAGAATGTAGGTATTTGTACAGCTCAGATAGAAAAGATCAGGCAGTGGGAGCCAATGAGTACTGAGTGTCACAGCTCGCATGGAAAGTGAGTTATTCAGACACCTGCAAGCCAATAAACACCACAGGCCACACGGTAAGCCTGCCTTAGGCTAAAGCCCTGCATCAGGGAAAGGCTTGCCCAGTGTTAGCAGCTCTGCTCCTGCAGGGGAGGGCCTCCTGGGCAGAGTTAGGATGTCTGCCCATTAGCTTCTCTGCCGTGCTTTTCTCTCTTTCAGGGAGTGTTAACAACTCAGCCCAGCCAGGGAAGCAAGAGTGTTACAGCTTCCCTCCCTCAGCTGATCTCAGTCCAGGCTCCGCTGCTGCTGCTCCAGTGAAAGAAGATCTTCACCCTAACCTCATTCAAGAGATTTACTGGGAGGGAAGGATCCAGGAGAGAGTGGCTGCCTCAGCCATGGGGGTGGAGGTGGGGTGGGCTCAGGACTTATATAGGGCTTCTTGGGGGGCAGAGCTTTCTAGGGAGACTTCCAGCATGGGGATTGGTCAGATCTTTTCCCTTTCTTTCACCCTGATTTGGTTTTTAGTTTCAGGACCAAGTGTTTCTTTCACTGGCTCTTTTGGACTTTGCAGCTCTAATTCAGGGCCAGGGCACATTTCTTTCACTGGCTCTGATTCTAGAGCCAAAGTGTGTTTCTTTGGTGCTAGTTTCAGAGCCAGGACACATTTCTTTTTGGTTCTGGGTTCAGGGCTAGGGTGAGTTCCTTTCACTGGCTCTGGTTTCTTTGGCTGGACACTTTTTCCTATACAGAAAGCTGGTGTTCTATAAAATGTCAGGAATACACTAGGGAAAAAAGACAGCATCTTCAACAAATAGTGCTGGTCAAATTGTATGGCTGCATGTAGAAGGATGCAAATAGATTCATACTCATCACCCTGCACAAAACTCAGCTTCAAATGGATCAAAGACTTCAACATAAAACCAGATACACTGAATTTGATAGACGAAAAAGGTGGAATAGCCTTGGACTCACGGACACAGAAAAAGACTTTCTCAATGGAACACTGTTCATACAGGCCTTAAGATCAACTATTAATAATTGGGACCTCATGAAACTGAAAAACTAATGCATAGCAAAGGACATTGTCATTCAGACAAAGTGGCAGCCTATAAACTGGGAAAAGATTTTACCAACTCCACATCTGAAAAAGGGCTAGTGTCCAAAATATATTAAAGAAAAAACCCAAAACCCTAGA
>PVIH01003856.1:56667-151716 GCA_004025045.1 Sigmodon hispidus
AAAAAAAAAAAAAAAAAAAAAAAAAAAAAAAAAAAAAAAAAAAAAAAAAAAAAAAAAAAAAAAAAAAAAAAAAAAAAAAAAAAAAAAAAAAAAAAAAAAAAAAAAAAAAAAAAAAAAAAAAAAAAAAAAAAAAAAAAAAAAAAAAAAAAAAAAAAAAAAAAAAAAAAAAAAAAAAAAAAAAAAAAAAAAAAAAACAGGCAGGGCTGGAGAGATGGCTCAGGGGTTAAGAGCACTGACTGCTCTTCCGGAGGACCTGAGTCCAGTTCCCAGCATCCACGTGGCAGCTAATAACTGTCTGTAATTCCAAGATCTGATACCTTTACACAGTTATACATTCAGGCAAAACACCAATTCACATAAAATAAAAATAAATGTTAAAGAAAAAGAAAGCAGGCCAACTTAATAATGGGGCACAGATCTAAATGGAATTCTCAAAAGAAACCCAAATGGCTGAAAACGCATAAGGAAATGTTCAACATCCTTAGCCATCAGGGAGCAAATCCAAGCTATGTTGAGATTTCATGTTATACCTGTCAGAACGGCTAAGATCAAAATACAAGAGACAGCTGGTGAGGATGTGGGGCACTGGGGTGGGGGGCACCTCTCCACTGCTGGTGGGAATCCAAACTTGAACAGCCACTGGAAATTAGTGTGGCTGTTTCCCAGAAAGATGGGAATCGATGTACCTCGAGACCCAACAATATCATTCTTGGGCATATAGCCAAAGGATACTTTGTCCTACCATAGACAGCTACACTCTTCTATGTTTATTGCTGCTTTGTTTATAATAGTCAGAAATTGGAAACAACCTAGATGTCTATCAGCAGATGAATGGATAAAGAAAATATGGACTATTACTCAGCCATTAAGAAAAGGAAAGTATGGGGCTGGAGAGATGGCTCAGCGGTTAAGAGCACCGTCTGCTCTTCCAGAGGACCCAGGTTCGATTCCCAGCACCCACATGGCAGCTAATAACTGTCTGTAGTTCCAGTTCCAGGCAAACACCAAGGCAAATAAATAAATAAATAAAGTTTAAAAAAAATTAGTTAAAAAAAGGAAAGTATGAAATTCACCAGTAAATGGATGGAACTAGGAAAAAATTGTCCTGAGTGAGGTAATCCAGACACATAAAAACGAATATAATATTCATTCTCTTGTGTGTGGATATTAGCTGTTCAGTTTCAGTCAATGATAATCACACTAAAATTCCATAGGAGCACAGAGACCAGAGCAAGAGTGGGGAGGGCAGGGAGGACCTGGGAGGAGGGGAGGGAGGGGTTATAGCCAGAATATATTATGTGGAAAAATAAAAGGGAAATAAAAGGAAAAATTTAAAATGTAAATGTAAAGGGGATGAGAAAGGACTAAATGCAAGTAATGAGCATGACTTATGGATGGGAAAATAAAGCTAATTATTCTTCTAATTCTGTCACGGATTTTTGGTTTGGGTGATGGATAAATCATAAAGTATATGCAATACTGAAAGGGTCAAAACATGTAACACTTCACATCTTTTATTTTAAATGCCAGTTCTAACTCTGCATAAGTTCAAGTTGTATAGAGTCTGAGTCTGGTTAATTCTGGTGTGTGATTTTTTTTTTTTTTTTTTTACTTTGCAGTTTTTTTAATTCAAAAGTAAAATTAAAAAATAATATTTTATCTGGGCATAGTGATATATACATACCTGTAATCCCAGAATTTGAGAGACAGAGGCAAGAGGATTGCAATGGTCAGAGGCTATTACGGTCTACACAGTGACCAGCCAGACTCACATAGAACCTATCTCAAAAACAAAACAACAACAACAAAAATGAGATTCAAAAAAATGAAGTGCTTTTAAACTACATTTTTGGCTTCTGGGGGGAGGAAGAACCAGTTTTCTTTAAGGCTGTGCCCCCCCTCCCCCCGTAGGTCCACAGTGCTCTGGTTGGCCCCGCACTCATGAGTATATGAACAACACAAATTAGGTCTGGTGGATTGTAAAAATTTGTTTTAATGGAGGACAAAAAGTTGGGTGGGGTGGGTCTATATCTAGGAAGAGTTAGGGGTAGGAACAGATGAATAGGTGAACTTTGTATATATGTACAAAATTCCCAGTGATTAATAAAATATGTGTAATTTTAATATAATTTTTTTATCAGTTCTTCAGGAATTTCACATTCACAACATAAACCCCAAACCACTGATTTCCCAGTTTCTCTACCCTCTCTTTGCCCTTGCAGAGTCTCCCCTCAAAATAAAATAAAAATATTAATTAAAAAAGACAAAACTCTTTGCTCCCTTGCTCCACCCCCCCACCCCACCCCCATTTCTCTTGATTCATCTCAGTGCCATTGGGAAGGAGCTATGATGTGTCACACAGTGGACCCTTCTGTCCAGATAGCTTTCCTTTCAAATGTTCATTGTAATGAACTGTTGGTCTGCTTCTGGTTTTTGGTACACCATCAATACTGGACCCTCACCAAAACTTCTCTTGGATATTCTGCTATTGCTTCGAATCATGGAGATCCTGCAGCTATGTGTGAATCCACAGGACTGGTCTCCTTCACTTACTCCAGCAGACCATAGATAGGGTAGACAGCCATTGGGGTGGGCCAACTCAAATCCCTGGATCTGGGCCTGGGAGGTAGCTGAGTTGATCAGTCTGGGGCTCTGGAGGACCACACACCCCCTCAGGTGAGGGGAGGAGCTAGCTTTCCTGAGCCCACAGGTCGGCTCTCTTGTGTCTATGGTGAGGGTTGGGACCAGATCTCCCAGAGCCAGAAAAGGCAGGAGTGGGGACTTAGACCTACTTCTCGGTGCGGGGAGGGGCAGAGAATGAGCAGCTGCATTGAGGAACTGCCAGATCTACCTTCCATGGACTTCTAAAAAGACGCCTCAAGGATGTGCTCTGACAGAAACCAAAGAAAAGAGAGATGATGAGACCAGGAAACAGCAGATCCTACTGAGAGAACAGTCCTGAGAAGTGCCAAGCAGATCCAAAGAGCCCTCACTCCCATGGCCTCTGCATCAGTTCTTGCCCTGACTCCTCTGTTTGGTAAGCTGTAAACTGAAATAATCCCTTTCCTTCCCACAGTGCTTTTGGTCATGGTGCTTTATCACGGCAATAGACATTCTAACCACAATCCCAACTTCCTTGCCTCTTTCCAGCACCAGGCTGACTCTGGTACCTAGGGGGAAGCCAGCTCAGGGTGACTCACAAGATGAAGGAACTGTCATGGTTTTGATATCTTGACACCTGTGATAGCTGCCTGTGATGGGTTGAAAGTTCCACAAACCACACCAGGATCAGAAACAGGTCCTCTGGCATATTGGAATGGGACAAAAACTGACAAAGCCTGTCAAGAGGACATGACAACATGCCCATTTTAAACACTTTTGACTATTTTGGCCCAACAGTTTTGATTAATTATGTTTCTATAAATACTACAGACTCTGCGGGTACATAAAAATGACCTCAGTACTGCCCATACACAATGTCTTATCTATACCAAGATTACTGGGCCCCTACAAGGGACAGTGTTGGAACTAACCCCAGTGTTTGCTCTAAGTCCAAAGACAGGTTAAATATGTTTAGGAAACTACTATTTGTGTAAAGTTGTATGAGATTTTGTGTAAATGAGCTTGAATGTATGGAACCAAGAACCAGGAATCCACACAGAGGCCGATGATGAACTGGCTTCCAGTGCCTATCCATTCAAGCTGCTTGGCTGATTTGGCATGTGCATATAGCAACAAGAACCTTGTGCTGCTGAGGTCACCACGAGTCGGGAACCTGGGGTTCGGCTAGTGGGACCATGAGCCAGCATGGGAACCAGCTCTCCAGGGCCTTGGAAAGTTACCATCTGGCCCAGTAATGGCACTTCTGAGCATAGTCCCAGAAGAATTTAAAAATGAGGACTGACATAGATGTACACACCAGTCTCCACAGCAGCAGGATTAACAAGAGGCAGAGGAAGCCTCAGAGGCATCCATGGGCGTGTGTAACAGGGTCTGGCCTATTCACACCATGAACAGTGATCTAGAAGCCTTCCCAAGGATGGAAATTCTGATACTTGCTGCCTGATGGATGAGACTAAGGCAAAGTTAGTGGCAACAGTGTGGTTCCAATTGTATCTGTTATTTAGGACAGACTCAGAAACCTGTATTAAGACAGGAAAGATCGAGGCTGGAGAGATGGCTCAGTGGTTAAGAGCACCGTCTGCTCTTCCAGAGGACCCTGGTTCGATTCCCAGCACCCACATGGCAGCTAACAACTGTCTGTAGTTCCAGTTCCAGGCAAACACCAAATAAATAAAAAAAGTTTTTTTTAAAAAAAAAGACAGGAAAGATCATTCTTTCTTTGTATGGAGTGTCTGAAGACAACTCCCCCACCCCACAGCCCCCCAAAAAGAGACACTCCAGAGAGGAAGCTATTGAAGAGAGTCTTTAAAAATTGTCATAATGATGCTGAAGTGTCCCTCTTCACAGTTGATGAAGCAGGGCAGCACACTCAGTTTCCTTTAACCGGGCCATCCACTGTGAGTTTGACTGTGCTCCAATGAGTATATGGGCAACACAAACTGGACTTGATGAGCTTGTTTGTTTGTTTGTTTGTTTTCTTGGGAGAAGGCACAAAGGTGGAAGGGTAGACTCTGGGAGAAATGGGAAGCAAGTGTGATGGAGTGCATTGTATGAAATTCCCAAAATAATTAATGAAAATATGCTGGAGAAAAAAATAAAATGAAATATCCCCCACTAGTTCATGCTGTGATTGCTTGGTCTCTAGTGAGAGGCGCTATTGGACAAGGCTTGGAAAGCTCTGGAGGCGGGTCCCACCTGGAGGTGCTCTGAGAGCTACTAGATCAGGCTCTGGGCTTCGGGTTGGTCATGAATAAACAGCTCCCTCTAAGGTCATACGCATCTCTGCCCATGTGCTCGGAGCTGAGCAGTCATGATCAAAACTGATGAAAATACTCTCAGCCTGAGGAGAAAATACAGGAGCTATAAAAGAACCCAGTGGAACTTTGTCTAGAGATGAAAAGTACCTGTAATGGGAAAAAAATATCACAGGACAAGAGTAACATCTTATCACATGCTGACAGAGAAAAGATCATGGACTTAAAAATACACCAGCAAGATGGACTCTGAAAGAAAGGACAGGGGTGAAGGAGAACAGAGCCAGACACAGTAGCTTGGGTGAGATGGAGCAGTCACAGTGCCAGACAGGATAAGGGAGTATCTGTCAATCTTCTGAAGCTGGTGAAAGCTGAAAAAGAGCTGAATGGTTCAGTCTGATACACTTCCAAGTAACCCACAGTCCCTGCAACCGACTGCAGCTCCTTTCCAATGCTGCACCTGGGCCTAGGTGGAGCTCCGTGTCCTTGCCTCTTCCTTGCAGCAGTATCTATGCTTATGAGACATTTGGTGCCTGGAACTCCACCCCATCTGCTTTAGCAACCCACATAGGTGAGTGAGTCACAGGCACATCACCATTATAGGGCCAATGTGAGGCAGCGAAGCTGGGAATTCCAAAACAGCATCTTAAAGAGAAGAGTGGCCCTGCAAAATCAGACCCAGAAGAAAAAGACCAAAACCAACCAAAGTCGGCATACTGTATTCCAGCAGACCCACAGTACAAGCCCGTGTGGAAATCGGGAGTCCCTCAGAGGAAGATGGTCAGATCCAAGCGGGAGCCAGAGGAAAGAAGAAAGAATTCTAGAATGGGAAATGTGCTGGTACTTAGAAAAATGGTTTTCTCGTTTTAAAATTTTCTTTAGGAGAGAAGTAGACTGTTAAAAGTAAAACTGGTAAACTGTGTGCAGTGGTGTGGCAGAGACAGGTAAATCTCTGTAGCTGGAAGTTTCTTAGTCCCACCTAGCCCTGGGATCTCAAGGTCTGGAAGAATCTCTCCCACCCAAGGTCCTGCAGCAGCTTATAAAATAACTACTCAGAGGCTTTTATTAGTTACAAACTGGCCTATGGTTCAGGTTTATTTTCAACTAGCTCTTACAACTTAACTCAACCCATTTCCATTAACCTAGATCTTGCCATGTGGCTCTGTGGTATTACCTGTTCCATTACATCTTACTTCCCTGGCAGCAGCTCACAATGTCTGCTCTGACCCTGCCTTTCTCCTCCATGTATTTCTCTTGAATTTCCCACCTGGCTATGTCCTGTCTTGCCAAAGACCATAGTAGCTTCTTTATTAGCTAATGGTAGCAACATATATTCACAGCATACCAGCACACAGAAAGACCAGCTCACAAGGCCAGCCTGGCCTACAGATCAAGTTCCAGACATTCGAGGCTGTTGCACAAAGGAACCCTGTCTAAAAACCATTTAAAAAGAAAAAAAAAAAAACTGGTGACAGTGTGTTGTGGGATCTATGACATCCATGGGTATGAGCTGTATGAACAGAAAAAAACAAAAAGTCCCACTGCTCATGGGTTTTGTGTACATACTGAACTAATATGGAACCATTTCAAATTTGATTCTGTCATTTTAAGGTGTGAGCTGTAAACCCTTAGGCAATCAAAGTAAAGAAAATAGAAAGAAAGCTGGAGAGTTGGTTCAGGGGTTAAAGGCACTGTTGCTCTTGCAGAAAGACCTCGATTTGATTCCCAGCATCCACACAGTGGCTCACAACCCAAGGGATCTGATGCCCTCTTGTGACCTCTTCAGCCGCCAGGCACATATGTGGAAAACAGAGATATACAAGCAAAACACTCATACACATAAAGTAACAAACCTAAAAGATAAAAAGATGTGCTAGAGATTGAAGAGTTTACCTAAATTTGTTATTAATAGTAAAAACTTCAGAGTCAAATACCGGGGTAAAAACCTAATTTATCAGAGAAGCAGTGGAGAATCAGCTGGTGACTTCCTCTCTCTCTCCTTTCTCTACCCAAAAGGGCCCACAAATCTTTCAAAACATCTCCCTACTACTCCCTTTGTCTCTCTATGTATGCTGAGTCCTCCAAAACCTCTATGGCTAGTGCTGGTCAGCCAGTGCTGAACAGTGAGACCCTGTCTGAAATAATAACAAGCCCCATGTAAACTTGTCTGCCCACTCTGAAGACGGCAGTGGATCTTCAGGCCCTCATCTCCTGATCCAGAAAATTAGAACTAATGTCCAAGAGCAAAGATCCTGAGTCACTAGTAACCTTGCCACTATAAGAAAATACCCAGCATTGATAACTTATAAAAAGAAAGGGGTTATTCCAGCCCATAGTATTGGAGGTCTACATGACACAGGTGCCCTAGAATAGTCAGCAGAACAAAATCTACTTCTCAGGTCCAGGAAACAAGAAACAAAGGCACAAAGACCCCATAATTTCCTTCCGGGGAATCCCCCAAAAGACCTACTAGGCTCCACCTCTTAAAGGTGTCACTGCTTCCCAGTACTGTCAACCTGGTGAGCAAGGCTTTGACACACAGCTTTTTGAGAACTGCTATCCAAACCACAGATGACAGACAAATACAGGCAGACATTCTGTGTTGTAGTGGGATTACAGTATGTTGTAAGTATTTGTCCTGCCCACTAGTCTAATAAAAACTCTGATTGGCTGAAGGCAGACAGGAAGCGTGGGCAGAGCTACCAGACTGGGAAAATCTCAGAGCAGAGCAGACACGCCACACAGATGCCACAGAGCCGCCAGAGAGACTACACAGATGCCAGGACATACAGAGGAAAGAAGTGGAAATGCTGCATGGCTGAACAAGATGGGTTGAGTTCACATGAAGGAGTTAGCAAGTGATATGCCTGGGCCCTAGGTTGATCAATGTAAAAATAATAAAAGCATCTGTGTGTTTCTGTGGGTCTGTCAGACTGCCAGACTGCTGGTCAAACCTCTGGTCCAGGCTGGGAAAGTCTGGGCCAGAAACCATTTACAACACTGTGTGTTGTCATGAACCACTGGAAGCAGGTGGTTGTCAGTAGATATAACTGCCCACTATCAGCTATAAGAGCTAGTGATGAGCTATAGAGATGGCTCAGTGGATGAGAGCACTGACTGTTCTTCCGGAGGACCTGAGTTCAATTCCCAGCATCCACACGGCAGCTAACAACTGTCTGTAATTCCAAGATGTGACACCCTTACACAGTTATACATGTAGACAAAACACCAATTAAAAAAAAAAGAGCCAGTGATAAAACAGCAGATTGTTCCATTTATCCTAGATGAAATTTGCCCAGGTACATGCTCTGTAGGCAGAGATGCAAGAACTTTAGTTCTAATTCTCTGGATCAGGACATGAGGGCCTGGAGATTCACCACCAACTTCAGAGTGGACAGACAAGTTTACATAGTGTTTGTTGTTATTTGAGACAGGGTCTTAATATACAGCACTGGCTGGCCTAGAGCACATTATGTAGACCAGGCTACCCTTAAACTAAAAGATCTGCTTGCCTCTGCCTCCTGAGTGCTGGGACTAAAGGCATGAACCACCACAACTGGCTTTGAGCTTTTGCTTTTAACTATTTGCCTGTGCACATACGTACAATGGCTAAGAGAGGACATTGGATCCCATGTGGCTGGAATTACAGACAGTCATGAGCTGCCTGATGTGGGCGCTGGGAACCTAACTGGGGTCCTCTATAAGAGCAATAAGTGCTCTTATCCACAAAACCATCTCTCTAGCCCACCATGAGATAATTTTAACAAAATAAATGTGCTCCATAAATTTGTTCAGGTTACATCTGCCTCAGAAACAGATGGCATAAGGAAACTGGTCCCAACTTAGGTGTGTGAGGAGGCTAGGTGTAGGTGGTGACATCTGTGCTGAGTTTCAAGAGCTGAGTGGGGCTAGCATACTCCAAGGCAAGGGTGGGAGGTGAGGAGAGGAGAAAAGCAGAGAGAAGACCCAGTGCAGTGCATGGGGGCAACAGGGAGGACGGAGCTGGATGAAAGGCTAGGGTCAGCAGTTTGTGAAGAGCTACATATCTGAATGTCTACGTGTGGCTTCCAGGTACTTGATGGTTTTCCTCAGGTTCTCTCTTACCTCCTCCAATAGAATACTTTAGATGTTAGCTGAATGCATGACCTTTTGGAATAATAACTACATATCCAGACTCAGCAATTCTGTTTCCAAACAAAACTCAAAAAAATAAATGGTTGCCCAAAGATATTTATGAAAATATTTATGGTGTTTTAAAAAACAGATCAATCTGGAAACATGTCATCAACATCAGAATGTTCAACTGTAGATTACAGAGCAAGGAAAAGGAGAAAATTACCTTACATGGAGCATGGACAAACAACACAGGTAAGGTTGAGTGAAAGAATTCCATGAGGAATGCTACACTTTTCAGAGTTCCAAAGAGGTAATCTGTAGTGATTTACAGACACCAGGGCAGTAGTTACCCAGGGGTTAGACCTCCTCTTTGTTGGCTGCACAGGCAAGCCCAGAGGCCCTGAGGGATCCTGTGCACACAAGTACACAATTATCAAGATGCATCCACTCCATGTACTTTAGGTGTACTTGGGGTGCTAACACGAGCACCCAGCTGCCCTTGGTTCCCTCTCCATCCAGTGTCTTCACTAGCTGGGAGCCAAATTTCAGGACTCAAGAAGTCCAGGGGCCCACTAAAGTCTCACTAATGTGACCACCTAAACATGGGTCAAACAACAGACATGCCAAAGTGCATGGGGTTTGAAAGACCAAGAGGCCTCAAACATACACAAATAATTACGGTAACCAAGGGATTCTGAGCGCAGAAAAATAAGTCTTCCTCAGGAAATAGCCCCCAAAGTAGTTCTCTAACACCAAGCAATCATCCCTGAACACACACATACCTACATAGTATACCTATAGTATACATGCTGAGCAGTTATAGTTGGGACTATATACATATACTAATGTAAGTTACGTGCTCGACTCACTTTTATAATGGTGCTAAAAATTCTGACAATCCCAACAATCCTTTCTGAACCTTTTTTATATTTACTTTTACTACATGTAACAGTAAACTGCCTCTTTAAAAACTAAGTTCTGGGAGTGTTTCAGGGCTCTGGGAGTGTGCATGTGGAGGTACAAAGACAACTCTGTGGAGTTGATTCTCTCTTTCCACCTGGATTGAACTCAGGCATTAGAACTGCATGAGAAGCACTTTACCCCAGGGACACCTCACTGGCCTCACTGAATTGGTGTTTTGCCTGCACGTATAACTGTGTAAGAGTGTCAGATGTTGGTTACAGACAATTGTTAGCTGCCAGGGAATTGAACTCAGGTCCTCTGGAAGAACAGTCAGTGCTCTTAACCACTGAGCCATCTCTCCAGCCCGACCTGTCCTATTCTTACCATGTTAATGAGAGCTCTTTCTTGTTTAGAGCTTTTGTTTCAAGACAAGGTGTCTTGTGGCCCAGGCTGTCCTCAAACTGCTCAACCTCTTCCCTTAGTCTCTGAGTTAGGGGACTGTAAGCCTAAATCACCAGGCCAGACTCTAGGTCTTTAGTCTTCAAATATTTAATGTATGAAACTCATTATGTTCTCTTAGATTTTCTTCTCATTGATGATTAAAATTTTTCACTCAAACCGCAAGTTTTAACAGCATTTTAAAGAAACATATGTGTGTGTGGCCCTATATTCTTCTGGTATTATGAGTTGTTGTTTGGTGTTTTATGAGCACTGAACACAGGGCCGCACACAGTAGATTAGCACTTTGCCAAAGAGAGTTACATTCTCAGTGCTACTTTCTTTCATTTTCAACAACACTTTTGCACCCCCTGTCCTGTCACAAACATACAGCAATGCTCAAATTCTTGGCTGGGGGGGGGGGGGGGGGGGCGGGGATCAAGCTACACTTTTATTCCAGAATTTTTTTTTGTAAAATACAAATTTTGTTTTGTGCTGACTTCTTACAGGATTAAACCAAGCTGAGGTCTAGACTCCATTACTATTTTATGTTCTTTATTGTCCTGAAGATTAACAAGATTCATGCTTGTTATATTTTAAAATACAGTATCAAGGAGCTGGAGAGATGGCTCAGCATTTATGATCATCTACTGTCCTGGGGGCCTGAGTTCGGTTTACAACACCCTCATCAGATGGGTACCCTCTTCTAACCTCCAAAGGCACCTGCACTCACACCTAGCGAATACACACACAATAAAAAAAAAAAAAATACTTAAACTTCATTCAGATTTTGTCTTTTCTAGGCACCTGTTTCTAGTATTTAAAATCTTTAAAATGTGCAAATGCAAAAACACTGCACATCTGTTTCAAAAGCTCATATTGTGGTCAGTTGCAGTGGCACATGCCTAGTCCTAGCACTAAGGAGGCAGAGGCAAGTAGATCTGTGAGTTCGAAGCCAGCTAGTCTACAAAGTGAGCTTCAGAATAGACAGGGCTACATAGAGAGACCTATTTTTAAAAAATCAAAACCAACCCTCCCCCCCAAACAAAACAAAAACTTCACATTGTGCTAATACAGTATATGAACTTAGTGAGTTCTCTAAACCCACCAATATCTGTGTACCTGTATGCAACTTAAATCCAAATGTCTCTTCAATGACACAGGCCTAGCTGTCAGTTTTCTCAAGACATGGACATCACAAAGGCTGAAGTCAGGACTTGGCTGCACGGAACCCAATCCCAGAGTTCAAGCACACAGCTCTTTCTGATTTCAGCACTGAAATCAGAGACCTCTCCAAAAAGCAAATTCCAGTGTCCCACCTCATCCCGGCCCCTTCACAAAGCCTTTGTTCCAGCCCAACAGGATTTCTTATCAAGATCTAGAGCAGCCAGTTTTAGCTCTTTTTTTTTGTTTTATTTTTGTTCTTTTTTCTTTTTTAATATTTATTTTTATTTTATGTGAATTGGTGCTTTGCCTGCATGTATAACTGTGTAAGGGTGTCAGATCTTGGAATTACAGACAGTTGTTAGCTGCCATGTGGATGCTGAGAATCAAACTCAGATCCTCTGGAAGAACAGTCAGTGCTCTTAACCGCTGAGCCATCTCTCCAGCCCTAGTTCGTTTTTTTCAAGTCTCCTATTTCTTCAGTTCCATAGAACCCGTAGAAGAGGCTTTCCCGGAACGCAGAGTGCCGAGGTTCACACCGAGCAGCCAGACACCGCCTCCGTCCTTCCTCAAATACAGGTGCTTAAGCATCCTCGAGGCAGCCCACAATACCCAGGACAGGCGGAGTGCTGTGCAGGATTCAACACGTTGCTCTTCCGTCGCGCGAGTCACGCAACAGCCGGGGCCTACTGGGTCGCGACGTGCCGCCACTGGTACAGAAAGTCACAGACATGGCGACCCGAATCGCCTGCTCCACCCGGCCACAAGGTGAACCGTCTGTAAACTACACACCCAACCCGACTTGGCCAAGTCGGCGCAGCTGCACACGCCCACTTCCGGCGTGCCCGACAGCCATCTTCCCGACAACCTCTCCGCTCCCGCTGCATGCCGGGAGTTGTAGTCTTGGCAATAGGCTGCGCGGCAGGCGCGCGTGGCAGGAAGCGGAAGCGGCTGGTGGCCCATCCCCGGCCCCGCCTCGCCGCGCCGCTCGCCGCCGGACTATCACTGACGTGTCTCTCCAGTAAGGAAACGCTCTCCGGAGGTAGCAGCGTCGCCTCACTCGAAGTGGAGCGCAGCCGAAGCTGGCTGTGGAGTCGGACCAGCTGCCGCCATGGCGAGTGAGTCCCTTGGCGTCACCCCGGCACGGCCGGGATGCGTTCCCTCTCCCTGCTTGGGCTCCCGCGGGCGGTGCTGCTCGATCCCGGCGGAACGCGGCCTGCCCCAATACCTCTGGTCCCCGCGCCCCCAGACCGAAGCCTCTAGGTCTCCGCTACGCCACTCCCGCTCCCACTGTGCCGGGCTCCCTCAGGTGTCCTCAGGTTACTCTTTAGCTAACTATTTCTCTTTCTGTTTCTTCGCTCAAAGTCAAATTTCTGGAAGTCATCAAGCCATTCTGTGTCATCTTGCCGGAAATTCAGAAGCCAGAGAGGAAGGTAAGTTCCCCAGATGGTGGTCAAAGAAGCCTTAAGAGACTGGGCGCTGGAAGTTTACAGTACAATTAAAGATGGCCTCAGCACCCCGCATGGAAAATGCCCCTCTGGAGTGTAGCTGTGTGTGCTGGGATACTCACCAGAGCTGTTGAAAGGTGACCTGGTTGTGTGGTTGTTCTCATGAAACCATCTTGTTTCATTTGGAGCATCTTGAGGACATGGAAACAAAGCCGATGATTTGCCTGGTCCCAAAGTGGATCTGAGCAGTGATTGACTGATACCTCAGGTTAGGATCCTAGATTGAGTTACCCTCCCTTCTTCTCCAGCAGGAGCAGCTCCTGGGGTGCGTTAGTATCTAATTTCCAGAGGGGAAAAAAAAAAGTCATGTAATCAATATAAACTTGTTTGACTTTTTTATTTATGCTGCCTCAGCATTGAGGATAAGGAAGTCTCCTGCCATTGACAGCAGGTGCAAAAAACGAAGATAGAAATGTAGCACCGTGTGAATTTTAATTAGAATTTCCATGGCTGTCAGCTTCAGCCCAAGAATAAAGACTCCTAATGTGAGATTGCCCAATGAAGGAAAGTTCAGGCTTACTGGTTACCAAAATCAGTAAAGCCACTTTGTGCCCCAGTTTTTTCAGACTCTCATACATTCACATGTGGCATCTGTAGTTGACATTCATGTGGATACTCAGTGTCTACTTCTAAGTCCTTAATTAAGATAGTTTCATGTCATGTAGTACCTAGCTGTCTTTGATAGGTTAATGTGAAAAGCTTCCCCTGCTCCACTTCAATGCAAAGAATCTGATTCTAGGGCCAAGAAGCCCAAGTCCTGCCCTTTACCTTCTTCTGTAGCCCTGAGACCTTGGCCTGGAAGAACAAGGAAATGGGAAATATGTATACATACAGTATAACTATGGCCCAGATAGGGAGTATGTCTGATGGAGGTTTTGAAAGAAAACTAGAAGTTGGCTTGCGCATATGGGAAGGATTCCTGGCAAAAGGAGTATATAGTTTGCTTACATCATGAAGACAAAGCATTAGTGTGCTTGAATGGTAGGTTAAATGCAGTTCTGTAGATCATACATGTAAAGGCTAAAAGAAACACAGGGAAGATTAAGATGGCTGGGCAGATTAGAAATGGCTTTAGCAGTAAGAAAACAATAGCCTGGAGTTGTTGCTTGGGGGCTTTTGCAGTAGACAGTCCACTGGATAGGCATGGGTTTCAGACTACTATTTCAGAGGCAGAAGATTCAAGACTTAGATGAAAAGCTTTTGATGTTTTGCTCTTGAATGACCAAGAGAGGAGGCTTGTTCATTTAAAACAGTCTTGAATTTTTTTTTTTTTTTCCCTAACAGATTCATTACATGGGCTGAGAAAGTGGTTGGTGATGGGCATGAGGCCCTGTGTCTGGTGTCCATCCCCACAATAACTAGTGGATGTACACATTTATTACAAGCTTGTCTTTCTGGTTCCTGTGAAATGGTGTTGCTCCCCCCTCATTAGGTGCTGAATTCTTGGTGTGGTGGTATGACAGATGGGAAAAGCAAATGTTCTTGAGAGACAGAGAAGCAATGTGCCACCCCCACCCCCTCAACACACCTCTGTAGGGTTTGAGCTTTGAGTTCACCCCATCTATGTTTGGGTTTAATACTGTGTTTTTCCGGGAGTGACTGCACGAGGACCAGACAGTCAGCACATGGAGTCGGTCCTGTTGGCTTTTCTTGGCACTTGATTCACTTAATGTCATTACTCTTTGCCTGTTTGTTGAACCTGTCTAAAGCAGTGTGGTAGTGGGGTTAGGCACTCCTGGTGAAGACCCTGAAGAGTTCTTACTATCTAGTGACAGTGGTCTCTTGAACAGGAGGAACCTAGAGGTTTCTGATGAGGCAGATAGTAAAATGATTGCTACATTTCAGATTGCTGTGACAACATTCCTGACCAAAGCTATGTCAAAAGGGAGGATTGTGTTTGGGCCCACTATCCCAGGGGACCATTCCTCATGACAGGGTAGGCATGACAGCAGGAACTTAAGGTACACAAGTCACATTCTATCCCCAGGCAGGAAGCAGGGATAGGTGAATGCTGGTGCTCAGCTCACTTTCTCCTTTTCATTCTGTCCTGTACTCCTTCCAGCCCATGGATTGATGGCACTCACATTTAAGGTGGATCGTGCCACTTGAATTAACTCAGTCCAGAAACTCCTCCATACTCATATCCAGACATTTGTTTGTTTTCATGGTGGGTCTGAATCCCATGAAGTTGACAATTAAGGTTAGCCATCACACTCAGGTACCCAGGAAGGGTGAAGATAAACTGATGCTGCTGAGTTTAGTGAGCAGGATGCATAACAGCTCTTCTTGTCCTCCTCCATGTAATTACAGGTTTTACTCTTGATAAACTTCCTGATCAGTCCCATGTTTTTAAATCAATTGAGTCCAGATCAGAAGATTGTTAGTAGTGTATTGTAGGGAGGTGGTTGCTGTCCCAGGAAGCTTGTCTGTTTTGCTAGTCACTGACTTCAGCGTTCCTCCATCTGGAGTCTCAGCTGTTGCTGTGAATGGTGAAGAGCATAGCTTTGGACTCTGGTTTACTTAAGCTGCAGGGTTTGGGACAGATTGAACTTTCCTGGTCACTTGGCTCATTGTCATAAAGATAATCTGTGTGATGGGAGGGTTACCTTGGGTGAAGGTCATATCATCGTAGAGAAAGCACATGATATATGCTACTTACTGTTCGCGTGTGTTTGGTACACATGTGACTAGCCTCTTGTAAACGGGGCATGAGATCTTATTTGAATCATCTGTATTTATTTGCCTGTGAAATAACTTCCTGCTTTCATTCCTTCCCAGATTCAGTTTAAGGAGAAAGTGTTGTGGACAGCCATTACTCTCTTCATCTTCTTAGTATGCTGCCAGGTAAGCCCTGCTTTGGGGTTGCTGGGGTGAGTGGTCTGGGAACACCTGTGTGATGCCTGCTGTCTGCCTGTTTTCAGATTCCCTTGTTTGGTATCATGTCTTCAGACTCAGCTGACCCTTTCTACTGGATGCGAGTGATTCTAGCCTCTAACAGAGGTAGGACTCTGCCCACTCACTGTACAGTGGGTGTGAAGAGCTTGGATTACTTCAGTTACAGTCTTGGCTTTATATGGAGCTCAAAAAGATTGTAAAGGTGCATGGCTTGGAAAATGGAAGATGTTGGTGTGGAAAAGTAATGCAGCATTTGCTGATGAATGAATGCATCCTGTTAGGTCTGAATGTAGTAACAAGATAAGGCTGTAGAATTGTAGAAAATTGTTTAAAATGTGGAAAAACTAGAATACTTTTAAAATACCTAAAGTGATAACATTCTTTAGAGGGTATAATTTGTTCTCAGCTGAATCTTTTTCATATCTATATGTTACAGTGTGTCTAAAAGAATGGTTTTGTAAGTCCTGACCAAATATTTGTGTGCACAGTGAGAATTTTAAATATATATGTTGATGCTGCATTTGATTAACTCATTTAAAAAATACAGTGCGCATTAAATTGGAAATCAGAAGTCTGGCTGGATTTAGCATAATGGAAGGTGAGAGTTTATTCACAGCCAGACACAGTTGTAGCAGCCCCTTTCCAGACTCTGGAAATGCTTTGAATCTTATCCTTTCTTACTAACTAATGGAGAGACCAACCTCTCTTATCTCTATGAGGCTAGGGTCAATCTGTTGCTGAATTGAAATGCAGCAGTCTGTTTGGATAACATGTGACTTCCTGAACGGAATGAGATGATGCCTGGCAGGGTAGAATGCATTAAGCTGTGCTTTAATCATTGATATTTGGAGGTGTTCTGTGAGTGCTGCTAGCAAACTGAATGCTTTTGAGCTTGCATAGGCATACCCCCAGTATTGCTCATTGTATTTAACTATGTTTGTTCTCCTGACTTAATGTGGGCTGTGTCTTGCCTTCTTTCCTCAAGGTACTTTGATGGAGCTGGGCATCTCTCCAATTGTCACCTCTGGCCTTATCATGCAGCTCTTAGCTGGTGCTAAGATAATTGAAGTTGGGGACACCCCAAAAGACCGAGCTCTCTTCAATGGAGCCCAGAAGTGTAAGAAAGATTATACATAATGTTCTGATGTCCATAATTGAGAATGGGAACTGGCTGTAAAACTTCTGGGATTAAAGCAGTTGTGCTCTGTGCTCTGACCTGTTTGACTACCCCTCTGCATGCACTCCATGACCTGTACTAGGGAGAGGCGGAGCTAAGAGCTCATCCCTTTAGTGTGCATAGTTTGCACTCATTGAACACAGCTAAGGAGTTGTGCCTGCAGCTTTGTTATTTGTTGGGTGTTTTTCTTGTGTATGTAAAAGGTGTATGGGGGAGAGGGCACTCCTCTGTGTCCTATGCCAGCTTGTGAAGTAAAGAAAGTGAGGTAGTCGTTCTGAAGGCTCAATTTTCCGTCTGTAAAAGCGGGTGGTGGTGTTTGCCATACAGCAAATGGTGGCTAGCCTCCAGCATCAGTCTCCTACCTCTGAACTGGAATAGGTTATTCAGGAAAAGTTTTCAAACCTTTTTCTGACTTAAGAATTCAGGAATATTGGTCTGGATGTGTAGCTCAGTGGTAGAGCACTGTACCATGCCCAAATCCCTGGGTTTGGTTGCTGATATTGGAAAAAAAAAAAAAAAATCTGTTAAATAATGCAGGGTTACTGAGATATTTTTTGTTTTGTTTTGTCTTAACTTAAAATTTTTTTTATTCATGTGCATGTGCCACAGTGGGTGTGTGTTTAGGTTAGAGAACAACTTTGAGGTGTGATTTTCCTTCCATTGTGTGGGCTCTGGGCATCCTGCCTGAACCATTCAGGTTGGCAGCAACTGCTTTACCTACTGGACCATTTTGCTGGCCCTGTTTATTTGTTGGGCTTGCTGTGGTTTTAATTATTTATTTTATTGTGTTTGTGTGTGTGTGTGACATGGAGTAGAGAGGAGTCAGGATGGCTTTGTGGAGTTGGTTCTCTTTTCTTTATGTGCATTCTGAGGATGGAAATCAGGTCATCAGTCTTGCATGACAAATATTTTATCAGCATAGACATCTTGGCAGCCCCTGAATAGTTTTGTTTTTTGTTTTTTTGTTTTTATTTATTTTTTTTATTTCAAATAGTGACATAACTAGGCAGACTCTTAAAAATTTAAACTGAAATTTAAGTCCTCTTATTTAGAACCAACTAATACTGGAAAACCAATACAGTGTGTCAATTCCACCATGCCTAGGAATGAAATATAATGAGATCCAAGAAACAGTCTGCAGAGGAACTCTGTTAGAGGAAATGGGGCCAGAAGACATTTGAAAAATAAACTTAGGTCATAAGGATTGGTTTTTATCCCAAGGGCTTCTCTGCTCTGGACTTGTATCTGAGTGGGGAGCCTTAGAACTGGTCCCCACTTGTGGCTCAGTTTAGAGCTCTTCAGATCCCAGTGACCTGCAGTACACCTGGGTGCTTCAGGGGTGCTAACAGTGCATTCGTCTCTGATTTTGCTTGGGATTCAACTGCCTTTTCTTAGACTGTATTTGCCATGCTTCGGCTCTTTCTCTATCACTAAGCGAGAAGTGAGATTGGAGAGCAGCTGTATTTTCTCATGCTTTGACAGTGTGACTGTTGAAATTCCTCCTCCAGCTCCTTGGAGGCAATGTGCTTTTCCTTCTCAGTGTCAGGCATTGGGGTGTTATTAGCCACTTCCTGTGCTGTGTACTATTCTGCTTTGAGAATATAGTTCTCTTGATTTCCAGTGTTTGGCATGATCATTACTATCGGTCAGTCTATTGTGTATGTGATGACGGGCATGTACGGGGACCCTTCGGAGATGGGTGCTGGAATCTGCCTGCTGATCACCATTCAGGTAATTGTGCTATGCCCCTCCTTAGTATCCAAAATAACACATCTCAGCTGTGCCTCAGAGAAGCTGGAGGTTGTGGGTTTGCCCTTTGCCAGAGGAAGGCTGAGGACTCACGTTCACTCAGCTTTCTGTTTTTATACTCAAGAATCTAATTATTGAGGAAGAAGACAGCCATGTCCATTGGGAACAGTAACATCTATTTGAGTTTCTTCAATACTTTCTTTTTTCACAGCTCTTTGTTGCTGGCTTAATTGTCCTACTTTTGGATGAACTCCTGCAGAAAGGCTATGGCTTAGGTTCTGGCATCTCCCTCTTCATTGCTACCAATATCTGTGAGACTATCGTGTGGAAGGCTTTCAGCCCCACCACTGTCAACACTGGCCGAGGTAAGGACCTTGGGAGCGCATGCTGGAGAGTAACAGAGATTCTGTCAGTGGTAGACACAAGCTCCTGGTGCATCTACTTCATTTTTAAATAGAGGTAGGCTTATGCTCATGGCTATACCCAGCATAGATTTTCATATGCCTCATCGTGGTTGGCATGCCAGATATGAGTGGATCTGGCCTCACTTCTCAGCTCAGTAAGAACTGCATTGCATAGTAAGTGCTTTGGGTAGACATTAAGTTGTGTCCACTTTGTTGACATTGAAATTGTGCACATTCTCTATTTTGGAAGTTTACTCTGAACCATTTAGGGGGTGGGGACTGGAGCTATTAAACAAAGGCATATGAACACGCCAGCTGGGATCAGCTCCTGGCTGGTCTATTAATGGTCTATAGATGGTGTGGGCACATTCCCCTACTACTGATCTGGGCCATCATGTAATGAGGAGATGATGACACATATCTAATTCCAACCCTCCAGAGGCTGAGGCAGGAAGGTCTTAAATTTGAGTCAGCCTACACTATGTAGTGAAGCCATGGTCTCACAAAACTAAGAGCTGAGAATGTAGCTCAGTGGTAGAGATTTGTACACAGTTTGATACCTGGTACCACAACAAAAGGAAATATGAGACCACATGATGCCTGGTTCATATGGTAGGTACAGATCAATTATTAGTATGCTCTGGCCTATCCATTAAGAGTGTCCTGGGAATGGGAATGTTTCTAATCAAAATTTGTTAAAAAAAAAAAAAAAAAAGAAAAAAAAAAACAGGGAAGCCTTAGAATAAGATTTACTAGGGAAAGAGACTTTTGTCACTAAATGTATTATTTATTTAGAAAGAGTCTTAGAAAAAATATTGATACATGTTTTCATAAAATTGAATGCAGAGACAGTTTCTGCTCCCAGCCGCCATATAATCCTGTACATCTAATGAACAAAAGCTGTCTCTAATGAAATCAAAGGCATATTGGGAGAGACTGGGGCAGTGAAAGGCAGGGCTTGTCAGACTTGAGTGTGGAAAGGCAGCAGATAAAAGTGCAGTTGGAGTCCACTACTTAGAAAGACGACATAAGGGCTGGAGAGCTGGCTTAGTGGTTAAGAGCATTGACTGTTCTTCTGGAGGACCTGAGTTCGATTCCGAGCATCCACATGGCAGCTAACAACTGTCTGTAATTCCAACATCTGACACCCTTACACAGTTATACATGCAGGCAAAACACCAATTCACATAAAATAAAAATAATTTTTTTTTTTTTTTTAAAGAAACTACATAATCAAGAATGCCTACATTAGATATGATAGCGGAGAAGGGAGCAGGGGGCATGGTCAGTTCAAGCTCAAGAACCATCAGAGAATGGTACCGCATCCTTGAGCTGGATGGAGCCGATTAGCTCTCACTGCAGAACACACTTCTGGGGTAGTGCCATGGCAGCCTTGAGCAGAGGAGATATAGCATGGATTGGCTGTTAAGGAAGATGTTTGAGATAGGGCTGAGGTGGAAAACTGAGAAGTCACTGGGGATGTCTCATAGTCAGGACTGGTGGAAATGTAGTCTGAAAGGGTGATTTGATTCTCTGGCTGCCAGTAAGGGATGAGCTGCACTAGAGAACCAGGGATGATAACATCAGCAAGGTACAAGGACCAGCAGTGCACAAAGCAACAGGTGACTTGTAGCCAGAAGGACTGCTGTAGCTTGGCTAACTCCCTGGGCAGCGCAGAAAAAGACCAGGGATGAGTATCGATAGCAAGCATGGTGTGCCACTGAGGTGGTGCTAGGTGTGTGGAGATGGACTTGTTCTCAGAAATTTGGCAGATACATCAATGCTTGTAAAAATTAGAAGATCTGGAACCTAGTCCTGGCATTGTTGGCATTACTGTGGCCACCATGATAATAAAAAATAAGAAGGAAAGGGCAACAGGGAAAGGCATTGGAGTTGATCTGCATCTCAGTTGGACAAAGTCTTAAAAGACATGAAAGAATCAGCAGTGCTGGAGCCCTAAACTGAGATTGTGCCCAAGAGGCTGGAACAGGGCAAAAGCAGAGCATGTGGTCAGGAGCTTAGAAACGCTGGGGGTAAGCACAAGCACTTCCTTCTTGTCCTGGCTGCAGCTCCATATTCCTGAATTCTGAATAGGAGATGGGCACAGCTGAAAGGTTTTCTATCCTACCAGTCAGTTCCGAATAACCACTTAGGGACTTATTAATTATAAATGCCTGGCCGATAGCTTAGGTTTATCTCCAACCAGCTCTAACAACTTAAATTTATCCATTTCTCTTAATCTATATGTTGCCCCAAGGCTCATTTACCTCATGTATGTACTTTCCATGTTGCATGTTTCCATAGTCTATGAACTTTTCATGGTCTATATCTGGCTCACAACTCTTCAAGACTCCTTGACTCCACCTTCCTTCCCAGCATTCTTAGTTTGGTTCACCCGCCTAACTTTATCTTATCAAACTAATGAGAGTAATACATATTTACAGTGTGCAGAGATTGTTCTGCAGCACTGGGCTTGCTCCAGTTTCTCTTTGCCCTATGGACATTTGGGGCCTGCTTCCTTTTAGGGCCCATTTGTTGACAGGTCTGCTATTGGGCAGGACCTGTGGAAGAGGCCTGATCTTGGGCCATGCATCCACAGTTCCTCCTTGTGGGATTATGGAGTTTGGAGCTGAGCAGTCAGGCTTCCCCACTCTCCCTCTCACTGTGGGCAGCCTCTACAGAGACCGGATGAATGTTCATACTCCCCAGATTCTAGAACAGGACTTGGCCTTTTCCAGGCAACATGTGTCACAGATGTGTTTAAGTTGGTGGCCGTCCTTCCACACGTCTGGTGACCTAAGAAGTGAGAGCAGCCAGCTCATCTCAGAAGACATCAGCCCAGTGCTGTGGTGTGCATCTCTGAACTCTTGGTCATTAAGAAGCTGAGAGGCAAAGTGAGCTGCCCTTCATCCTCCACATCTCTTCTGCTCTGTCCACAGGGATGGAATTCGAAGGTGCCATCATTGCCCTCTTCCACCTGCTGGCCACCCGCACAGACAAGGTCCGGGCCCTCCGAGAGGCCTTCTACCGCCAGAATCTCCCCAACCTCATGAACCTCATCGCCACCATCTTTGTCTTTGCTGTTGTCATCTATTTCCAGGTATGCCTTGGACAGAGTCACACTCAATATCCGCATTTCCCTCTGCTTCAGAGTTCTTAGGCTTATGACTGGTGGTTTCTACTTGGTTTCTGAGTAGGGCACTTGAACTGCTGCTGTCTTCCTTTAGTTATACTGACCCTCATACTTAACAGGATTTTTGTATTTAGGGGTTTGTTTGACACAGGGTCTATCTAGCCCTGGGTGGCCTGGAACTCACTGTGTAGATCAGGCTACCCTTAAACTCAAATAGCTCCGCCTTCCTCTGCCTCCCAGGTGTTGGGATTAAAGGCTTATACCATCATCCCAGCATTCTTTACAGTATTTTGATACTCACTAAAAGAAGGTACAGCAGTTAGCCAGGTGTGGCTCATTTAGTTGGGTAAGACATAAGACTAAGAGTTGAGGGACAGCCTGAATATGTAATGCAATCCTATTTCAAAACAAACAAAGCTAGTGAGATGGCTCAGTATATACAGGTAATTGTTGCCAAGCTTAGTGAACTGAGCTCAGTTTCCAGGACCCACATGTGGAGAAACAATTTCTATATGCTGTTCCTTTGATCTCCACTATGGCATGCATGCATCCACGCATGTGTGAGGGTGCACACACATTCACATTTAAATAAAATCAAAAGAAGAGACAACACTTGAAAGACATGTGTTTGTGATGAGGAATACTTTTCTGCAGCTAGGTAACTCAGTAGTGACTCCTACTGAGTCCAGCCAGCCGCCTGCTTAGTAACAGGGCAAGGTGAGTATCTGCAATTGAATCAGTGAGAACTTATAGTCTTCTGACCTATCCTAGTGTCCTGGGCACTGGGTTTGTAACAGGAAAGAAGAAAGATGCTCTGGTGTCCAGGGCTTCAGAGAAAGTTTAAGCTTTCCTGTCAATGGTCACATCATGGATGATCACAGCCTAAGAACCACTAACAGACCTGGAGCTGCCCATGTAGACCTTGTATGGGAAAGAAAAGGGCATGTGCCCTTGGACACCTGGGAGCCTGAGTGGCAGAACTGACACCCAGGACCACCTCTCTTATGGCCAGCCTGGGGACTGCATGTTGTGTTCTCCCTGTAGGGCTTCCGAGTGGACCTTCCAATCAAGTCCGCACGTTACCGAGGCCAGTATAACACCTATCCCATCAAGCTCTTCTACACCTCGAACATCCCCATCATCCTGCAGTCCGCTTTGGTGTCCAATCTGTATGTCATCTCCCAGATGCTGTCAGCACGCTTCAGTGGCAACTTGCTGGTTAGCCTGCTGGGCACTTGGTCGGTGAGTGTCACTGGGTCACATTGGGTTGTTTGTACTGATGGCAGCTGGTTGTGGTGTTGAGGCAGATTGTCTTAACTCAGGACCATATATTTCACCCAAAGGTGAAATTCTTAATGGCCTCTTACAAATGCAGTTCAGCGAGATTGCCTGTAGGTGTCAGATGCCTGACACTGCAAGGCATCTGCTGTGGCATGTTGAAGTAGCAAGACAGTGTTTCTCTGTGTAGCTTTGGAGCTTGTCCTAGAACTTGATCTGTAGACCAGGCTGGCCTCGAACCCACAGAGATCAGCCTGCCTCTGCCTCCCAAGTGCTAGGATTAAAGGTGTGCACTACTACTGCCTGCCTTAACCCATTTTTATTAAACTGTGATCTGTCACATACTACTCATCCTGCTTCCTCTGTCTCTCTGTGTCTTTTGTTTGCCTAGATTACTACTCCTCCTTTCTCTTTTCCTGGAAACCCACCTATACCTCCTGCCTAACTATTGGCCATTCAACTTTTTATTATATCAGTCACAACAATATACCTTCACACAGTGTACAAATATCTCACAACAGACTTCTATGTCTTATTCCTAGGACACGTCATCTGGGGGCCCAGCCCGTGCTTATCCAGTTGGTGGCCTGTGTTACTACTTGTCTCCTCCAGAATCATTTGGTTCTGTGCTGGAGGACCCTGTTCATGCTGTTGTGTACATTGTATTCATGCTGGGATCCTGTGCGTTCTTTTCTAAAACATGGATTGAAGTTTCGGGCTCTTCTGCCAAAGATGTAAGCCACTTGTTACCTCTGTAGGTAGTAGTTTGGGATCTAAGTAGTTCTTCCTGCAGATGGACCATTCACTTTGGTTGGGGCTGTAAGGAAGCCCTGAAGGTATCAGATAGAGACTGACAGAGTTGGCTCTGAGAACCTTAGCCAAAATAGAAAGATAGAGTACTGTGTGAGTGCATTGCTGCAGGTTAGAATCCTCTGTGAAGATTATTGGAGGTGGGGGGTGGGGACTTGTAATTACTTAGTTCCCCTGTGAAGCACATCACCACCACCCCCACCCCCGCAGCATCTGGTTCATGTGCTTGTATTTGGGTCATGCAGGTTGCAAAGCAGCTGAAGGAGCAGCAGATGGTGATGAGGGGCCACAGAGAGACCTCCATGGTACATGAGCTCAACCGGTAAGCATGGTCACTAAGCCCACACACCAAGGTACCAGAATAACCCTGTTCAACCCCTGTCCAGCAAAGACTGCACAAGAGGGGAGAAGTAAGCACACAGCCAAGGTGTTGAAATGGTATGGGATAGAGATGACTGAGCAGTGCTGCCTTAGGCCAGTTTAGGCTGGCTGGGCCTGAGTATGCCCAGAGCAAGCTGAAAGCATCCTCAGAATGGGTGGGTCCTGGCACAGATTAAACCAAGGTACCAGCAAGAGCTGGCCTAGAAGGGGTGGTTAGTGTTCAGAAAAAGGCCAAACTAGAGGCCAGAGACTGAGGCTCAGCCACAGGTGATGGAAGAACGTAGCAGTCACCTTGCAGAGGGAGGGAGGAGATAGAGACTGGGGCTCCAAGAGCAGCAGGTGACCTTGTGCAGACTTCTCATCTTGGTTTTGAAGCTGCCTCTTGGTAAGTGAAAAGTACCTGATTCTTTCTGACCAGTCTGTCACCGTGGTCACTCAGAGCAGTCAAATGCATAGGAGCAGGCAAGGGCTCCTACGAAGCTCACTGACCACATTGAAGGAGGCCACCACAGGAATGCCAGAATTGCAAGTTAGTTTCCTGTCAGTTTCTGAGCCAGAGGCAGCAGGACTTTTCACTTCAGTCCATAACTTAAGGCCCCTGACTTAGACTGCCTGGGAAAAACACACAGCAACCCCAGGCAGAGATTCTTCCAACTCGAGACTTACCCACATCTGTGAGTTGCTTCAGCTTTGGAGTAGCAGAAACAAGATGGAGTGAAGTGTCTTATGTTCTTGTTTTCAGTCTATTTAAAATCTAGTGTGGCATCATCTACCTTTAGATTTGTGCTGGTCATACTCCTAAAGTTCTGTGTGGCTGGCTTCCTGGGTCTGTCGGCTTTCTGGCTCAGTAGGCAACACTGTCTGTCTATCTGCAGGTACATCCCCACAGCCGCGGCCTTTGGTGGGCTGTGCATTGGGGCCCTCTCGGTCCTGGCTGACTTCTTGGGTGCTATTGGGTCTGGAACCGGGATTCTGCTGGCAGTCACCATCATCTACCAGTACTTTGAGATCTTCGTCAAGGAGCAGAGCGAGGTGGGCAGCATGGGAGCCCTTCTCTTCTGAGCCTTGTGTGCCCATGGACCAGACCAGGGTGAGGAGGGCACAGGCTCCAGAACTGCCCAGAAAGGATGCTTTTACCACCGGAGCATGCTACTGTGGCATAGGGACTTTCAAATTTTTTTATTTTTATTTTTTATTTTGTCTGTTTATTACACTGTGTAAAGTGCTAGGAAATTTCCAATTTGAAATTTTGCTTCTTATTCTGGCATTGGCAAAAAACCAATAGAAGCGAATTGTTAGCCGATGACCAGAGGGTATGATAACCAATTGTCTCTAAGTATCCGATGTAATTTTTATTTAAACCCTTGCACTTCTCAGTGCCTGGCAGCTGCAAGGGTCCCAACTGCCCCTGGGCAGTTCATCTGTGGCCCTGGTTGAAGGAAGCACAAACTAGGAGATGTCTGCATCTCATCTGGGCTGTAGAAAATGGCTACAAACATGTTTTCTGGGGACCGACTGGCTTGTGGGTAGCTTCACAAGCTTGGCTCTTGGGGTGAGGACATCTGGCTAGGATCCTGTAAGATGCCATCAATCTGTAAATCAGGTTTCATAGGACAGAACTGCTACTGGAGGAAAAAAATGCCCCAGAAGTTGGCCCACCTGTTAACCTGCATGTGCTATGGTGCAGCTGAGCATGCAGACGGGTGAGAAACAGCAGGATCTGCCTGCTTCCCTGCCATTGCCAGCAAGGTAGGGATTCCAGGCTTTATCTGGAGCCTAGCCAAGCTAGGTAACTGGGCACATGTTCCCACTAGAAAGGGAGCTCCTGTGATGGCCACCTCTGTCTTCCTACTGAGAACTTCCTGTTCCAGTTTTTATAATTTTTTATTGTCGTTAGGACCAAATATAGACTGGCTCAGGACCTATAGAAAAATCATCACATCAGGATTTGGAGATTTAGTGAAGCTGCTCAAAGTCCTGTTTGGAGTTAAGGTGTTGGGTGGGGGTAGCAGGTAACATGGGCCTGGGGATTAGGAGCTCAGGCCTGTAGGAGAGGCCCCTCTCAAGACAAGCAGCAAGGCTGCAGTTTGAAGTCAGAGCAAGCAGAGATTGTCAGCTTACCTTAAGACACAGGAGGGTCCAAATTGTTGACAGAAGGGGCAGGAGCCCTGGGAGATGTGCAGCCATGTGCCAGCCACACCTGGGTCCTTCTCACCTGAGTGGAAGTAGCAAATGCCTCCCTGACCCAGGGCTCCTAGGGACCCTGCTGCTGTGCTTGCCAGCAAATAGCAATCAAGGGACTTGCCCTTAACACAGGTCAGCAGCAGGGCCAGATCCCTTGCCCATGGCCCAGGACTCACACCATATCACACGTGGCCTTGTCTAGACTCAGTCCTGAGCAGAGGAGCCTGGTGCCCTCCCAGTCCATAGGGTCTCCCCACTGCCCCTCCTCTGCCACTGCCACAGAGCAGCAGGGCTTTCCACCTACCCTAGGGACTCCACAGCTTCTGGTAAGCACGTGCAGAGTCCCTAGCTCTGGGCTGTGCTGGGGAGTCCACAGACCCATCTGCTACTATAGCCATCAGCTGATGGTCACCATTAGTGGGTTAGTGGGGATGACCTGGCTTCCAAGAGGACTGTCACTGTGGACACCAAAATGGCTTAACTGAGATACAGTGAAAAAGTGACAAATAAAACTGATTTTATAAAGCTGCCTCATTGTCTTTGTTAACTGCCACTGAGAGCAAAGGACTTGTTCAGGAGTGTGGGCGATGAGTGGACCTGTGATATCTCCTGGAGCTGCTCTGCAGAGTCCTGCCTGCTGCCTCCTCTGTGCTGGGAAGCATGGGACCGGGACAGACAGTGGAATCCCTGTGCACCAGCAGGGTGAGGCTGTGGCTTCCAGGACAACAGTGTACACCTGGATCCTAAAGGGTACAAGAGTGGGCTGCCCAAGCCTGGTAGGTGGTACAAGTTGGTGGGCACCTATAGCTCTAATTGTCGAGGCCCAGAGCACAGCTGGTCACAGGGAGGCTAGGGCTGGCTGAGGCTGTTCTGACACCAGACCTACAGTCAAAGCAGAGTATGTGCTTGGTGCTGGCCAGAGCCTGATGGGGACAGGTAACCTAGGTGGTACACCTAGGAACAGGCTTGCCAGAAGCTTCCTGTTTACACACCCATGCAAATGACAGGCCTTGTGCCCTGTACTCCCATTAACCTGGCTGGTGCTTCCCTAATCCCCTTTGGGACAGGGGAGGGCAGTTCTCAGGCAGGACTGGGAGAGTGTACTCAGCAGGCTCCCTGTGCGTGCTGTTCTGTACAGCTTTGGAACACTTCTCTGCTGGGTGGGAACATTTGGTAGGCAGCTATGAGCCTGACTGCGGAATCCAGGCCTCAGCATCACTTTGCTCAGATGCAGGAAGGCAGCCAGGTCTGTCTAGCCTCACCTACCTGCCTGCCAGCCACAGAACTGCAGAAACCTAAGACAGGAGCGTGGTTGGGGATGGCCAGGTCCAGGCAGCAGGTAACTTTTGGCTTCTAGAAAACTTCCCACTCTTCCTTAGGGAGGGACTGAGGCTCTTGCTGCTGGGCACTTGGGGCTACATCTGCCAGAGCCAGCTTGTCTGGGAGTCATCAGAGCCCTGATTACAGCAGCAGTTTGGCCTACCACGCCAGGCTTTCCCCTGTCCAAGGCTCCCTTGGCTACTGGTGTCCTCCATGTACCCCTACTGAAACCTAATTGGGACAACAGACAAGAGGGTCCAGGTCTACCAATCTGACAGGCCCTAGAATGGTTGAGGAAAGGAATTGTGGGGATGCCCATAAAGGATAAGGTTCACCTCCACATACCTGTGAGAGATTTTCTTCATTAGGTTGAGGTGGGAAGGCATCACCATCTCAGCTTGGTCCTGGACTGATAGGAGAAAGCTAGCTGAGCAGGGGCAGTCATCTGACTACAGCTGCAGTGTGACCAATTGTTTCAAACCCCTGCTGCCCTGACTTCCCTACTACAGTGGACTGAGCAAGAGTAAACCCTTTTGCTGCAGAGAGACAAATAATGAATCAGGGTTCTTGTGCTCCCTATACCCCTGTTCCTGTACTCCTTCCTACAGCAGCCCAGCCTGCTCTGGAGTATGGGAAGACCAAGGAGCCTCACCTATTCTATGTGGTGGCTCAAGAAGAGCTTGCTTTTTAGTGATAGCAAAACCCCAGCCTGGACTTGAGCATTCACTGGGCTCTGGTCTCTACTGCTGCAGAAGTGAGCACCATCGCTGGTAGTGCCCATCTTTTGTGGCTGAAACCTGAGGTTAATTTATCTGGTATTGTAGTGTACCAGCAAACACCCTTGTGGAGTAAATGGAATGGGTGTTAATTGTACCCTGTGAGCTCACACCCCACAAGAGTGTCTCTACAGTGTCTACCAAACTTGGCATCTATGTTCCCCATCCTTCAAAGCCCACCTCAGAAAGACTTAAAAACACCCACAACCAGAGCTAGAAGCTAGGCCTGCCTGACAGCACACCTGTAATCACAGCATTCACAAGGCCGAGGGGAGGGTCATAAATTTGAGGCCAGACTTTGCTGCTGTCTTCACAGTGGTGTATGTGGGGTGGGGTGGGGTGACAACAGCTTTATCCTGCATAAAGGAGACAGGAGGACAGCCTGTGTACACCAGATCAGAAAAATCCCTAAACTACTGTGAGGAAAATCAAAGAAAGCAAGATAGTGTCCATTACTGCTCATGGTTAGAGTAGACAAGAAGCCTAGTGTGGTGACATACACCTTTAATCCCATTGCTCCAGATGGGTCTTACTGAGTTCTAGGTCAGCCTGGGCTACACTACACAATGTCTCTCTCTCTCTCTCTCTCTCTCTCTCTCTCTCTCTCTCTCTCTCTCTCTCACACACACACACACACACACACACACACACACACACACACACACACACACACACCCCAGGCAGTGGGCAAGAAGGGCATGACAAAATGCATCTGGGAAGGTCTGGCAATCCCATCAGAACAAAATGTACATGATCTCCACCTAATTCTTATATGCATGGCTGTGGTGGTTTGAGCCCCCAAAGGGAGTGTCATTATTAGGAGTTGTGGCCTTTTGGAGGAAGTGTGTCACTGTGGGGGAGGGCTTAAGCTTGCCCATTATGGCTGTCAGTTGACTTCCTGCTGTCTTCTGGCTAAGATGTTGCTCTCTCAGCTCCAGCACCACATCTATCTGCACACCTTCATGTTCCTCAGAATGGTGATAATGGAATGAACCTCTGAAACTGTAAGTTACCCCAATTAAATGTTTTCTTTATAAGAGTTGACATAGTCATGGGGTCTCTTCATAGCAAGAAAAACCTTAACGAAGACAATGGGAAATGGGAGAGCCCAAACAACCATGAACAGTCACATGATAAATAGATGTAATAGCCACATGCTGAATGAAAAGACCCAACTCAAAGGAGGAGCCCTTCCAGCCACAGTACCCATGTGGGCCAGAAAGATCTTCTTAGGTTTTTTGTTTGTTTGTTTTTAATCTATTAGCTTTGTTTATGTGCGTTAGTATGAAGGTGTCAGATCTTCGGAACAGGAGTTACAGACAGTTGTGAGGAGCCATGTGAGTGCTGGGAATTGAACCCAGGTCCTCTGGGAGAACAGCCAGTGCTCCTAACCCCTGAGCCATCTCTCCAGACCCCTTCGTAGGGTTTCTATAGCTGTTAAGAGACATATGATCATGACAACTCTTATAAAGGAAAACATTTAATTGAGGTAGCTTACAGTTTCAGAATTTTAGTCCATTATCATTATGGTGGGGAGCATGGCAGCTGGGAGTATGGCAGTGTGAAGGCAGACATGGTGCTGGAAGATTCTACATCTTGACAGGCAGGCAACAGGAAGTGATCTGACTCGCTGGGTGTGGCTTGAGCATATATGAGACCTCAAAGCCTGCCTCCACAGTGACACACTTCCTCCAACAAAACAGCACTGTTGTGGGATTATGCTCTTGTACTTTGTAAATATTTGTTCTTCTTACTGGTTTAATAAAATGCTGATTGGTCAGAAGGCAGACAGAAAGTATGGGAGGGGCTACCAGACTAAGAAAACTCTGGGAAGAGAAAGAGCAGAGTAGAGATGCCAGGAGACACAGGAAAGAAGACAAAACTGCTCTGAGAAAAGGTACTAAGCCACTTGACTAATCATGGGTTAGTTTAAGAGTAAGAGTTAGTTAGTAATATACCTGAGCCATAGGTCAAACAGCATGCAATTTATATAAGCCTCTGAGTAATTATTTTATATGCAGTTGAGGGACCACGGGAGGGAATATTCCTTTGGCCTACACTGCATCTGCTCCATCAAGGCCACACCTTTCATTAGAGCCACCCCCTTTGGGGGCCATTCTCTTTCAAACCACACTACTGTTGAACAAGACACCTCCAAGAAAAACTGCCTCCTTCAGGAGTGTGGCAGGACCTGTGAATAAAGATCAGCATAGATGGGCTATTGACTGTTGTTGACCTTCCCTTTTTCCAAGGGGCCAAGGAAACAGCCACCTCCCCTCCCAATGAGTCTCAAGTATGTAATCTTGCCCTAATTCTTCCAATGTGGCCTCAGGAGCTCAGAGAGGCAGTAGAGGACACAGGTGTGAATGAGGGAAGGAGGCTCCATCTATACCCTCCCTGCTGAGTGCACACTTCCAGTGCGGCTGCTTTAAACCTTACCCTACACCCCTGCCAATGACCCCATTTGCTCTGTAAGACCAATAAATCAATCCATGGTCTTCAGTGGACTTTAGTTTGTCAATGAGACCCTAGGAAGAAGTGGGTAGACATTGTTTACTCTGCAAAGGAAGGGATTTTAGCACAATGCTGGTTTGCTTTTGTGTGGGTGGAGGCAAGGGGGAATGGTGCTCATGGAATTTTTTAGTGAATAACCTCCTTCATAAGATAGATTTTCCTTTGTCAGAGCTCACAATGGCCCACTTATGGCTTTGGGATTTTACTGTATGAATCTTTAAAAGAGAATACAAGCAAATTTGGAACTTTAGGCAAGAATAGGAATCTTTACATCACTTGGGATGAGGGAACAAGGTCAGCCACCGTGAAATGCAAAGGAAACTGAACCCGGGATGAACAGCCTCTTCCTTCCCTAATCTCTTCCATTCAGGCTCACTAGGAAGTAGGTGTGAGTGCACAGAGGGAACACACATCACCGAACACCCCTTTGATACATTTCTAATTCTGCACCAATGCAGAATTACCTCAAAATTATCTGTTCAAAAACATACTTGGATGGGAGTGGGGCACACTTATATTCCAGCAGCAGAGAGATATCTGTGAGTTCCAGGCAACCTGGTTTACATGGAGAGTTCCAGGTCAGCCAACCTTCACAGTGAGACCCTGCTTTTAGATAGATGGGTAGATAGATAGATAGATAGATATAGATGATAATATATGACAGACAGACAGACAGACAGACAGATGAGATAAATGTACGTCTCCTTTAGACACTGAAAAATAAAGCCAAGCTTCGTGCTCCTCACGCAGCCCTTTCTCCCACAGGCTTCCTCTACCCACAGGCGCCCACACGGGGGCGCTTCGGGCCGCGCCACTCGGGGTCCGCGAGCCTTTGCAAGGCTCTGGGCCGCACCTCCCGCCCGGGTCCCCATTAATCACGCGTGCTGACGGCGCCGACCCGCGCGCGGGCGGCGTGACGGCGCCGGTGACGGCGGGTGACGGAGCGGGCAATCGGCGGGCGCGCATCAGCCCATCTTATCGCGCCGGCCCAGCCTTCGCCCGGCGCACGCCGCCCATTGATCGCGCGGTCCGGGGCCGGGGGTCAGCGCGGACTCTCGGCCTGACAGCCACATCCATCGCGCTGACGGCCGCACGCGCGCCTCGCCGGGCCATTAATCACCGCGCGGCGCTGACTGACGGGGAGGGCGACAGGGGACTGCCAGCCCTGCCAGCCCGCATTTCCCACTGCTGGGCCGTGCCGCGGGTCACCCGCAGCATCCCCAGGTCACCTGCAACCTGGGACGGCAGCACAGTGTGTACTTCTCAGGGTCCCAAGGAGAGCTGGCTTGTCTGGCTGAGACTAGACCAAACCTTACTCCTTCCTAGGGGCGGAGGTGTGTGGGGTCTGGACACTAGAGACCAACCAGGACTGCATCCAAATGCGGAGGGCTGGACATAAGCTTGCGCCTGCTCCACAAACTCCGACCTCCTCTAGCAACAAGAGCCAAGAACCCTGGTCACACAGTGCCTGTGGCCTCAAAGAATCTCACTCAGGCTTGGTTCCGCTCCTCCTTCAAAGGCAGGGCCTTTTCAGAAGTGGCCTGCTCTCTAACCAGGGCTGGCTCAGGGGCAGAGAGACAGAGGTCTACAGTGTATAACTCCCAACTTCTGCCTTCAACTCCATTTTCTTAGCTAAGGCTTGTTGACTCACCACTTTTTGGTATGAGAAAGCAAGTTCTGTTTCTCAAAAAAACTCAAATATTCTCTGAATCAACCTAGGTTTGGAGGCAACCTGAAGAGATTGAGGTATCACCTACAACAAAGCTGAGGACAAGGATTTGCCTGAAGGCTGCTTGGGCGCTTGAATTGGTCCTGAAATGAGGGGCAGAGGCTTCTACTCAGCCACCAAATAGCTCAAGGGGAGGCTCCCAATGGCTGGTCCAGGGCTGGGATAGTGGCCACCTCCTGTGACCAGCCCCCATCCTTCCTGACTTCAATATTACAACAATTTTTCAAGCTGGAGCTGAACTAGTGGGAAAAATGGGGCTGCTGTAATTGTTGTTAGATTGTGTGTCAGCCTGATAAGATGTAACAAATACTTTCTCCCCACCAGGGTCTGCTGCCCGCCTGGGAATGGATGGAGAAACTTCTCACAGTCTGCAAGGGATGGGTCATAAAAACTTCGCCTGTAAGATTAATGTAATAATCACAGGCCTTGCTGGGGAAAAGGGAGGAAAATTAAAATAACCAAACCTTGCCACCTAGCTAAACTACCTCCCTCCTATCGGAACACACACACACACACACACACACACACACACACACACACACCAGGCACTGTCACAGCCCAGATGAGGGAGAATAGCAGCATCCAGGGACTGTGGCTAGGAAAAACAAACCCATATCCTTAGTCCTCACTAAAAGCTCTGGAGAGTGGGTGCCAGGGGCTGTACAAGAATATCCCCAACCCAGGCTGCTGCTTCTATCCTGATCCAGGTGCCGCTGGCTATGGTGCTATATTTAATAAAAATAGCCTGGAGTATCAGAGGACAGAATCACCCACTGCCAAGCTATGAAGGTCAGGGAGTGGTGGTGACCCATGCCTTTAATCCCATCACTCGGGAGACTGAGATCGATCACTCAGGATCTCTGAGTTCAAGGCCCATCAGCCAGGCAGTGGTAGCACACGCTGCTAGTCTCAGCACTTCAGAGACAGAGACAGGGAAATCAGAGTTTGAAGCCAGCCTGGTTTACAAAGCAAATTCCAGCAAAATCCCTGTCTCAAAAATAAAAAACAAGAAAAAAGGCTGGAGAGATGGCTCTGTCCTCTGATATTCCAGATTATCTTTATTAAATGCACAATATATGGCCACATGCTGTGGTCTAGACTGAGCAGAGTCACCCACCTCAGTCTATCCTGCAGCCTCACCTGCTCAAGGTCAGATCCTCAACTACAGCTGGGTATGAAAGTCTAGACATATAGTTTCCAGCTCAGGCTCTAGCCAGGCTGAACTCAATTCTAGTTTCTGTCTCCTGCTATCTGAGCAGGCAACTGGCCTAAAACCATGTCCTCATAAGGACAAAATAAAGTCATGAGAATGATGACATCTATAATCCCAGCATCCAGGAAGCAGAGGCAGGAGGATTTCCTCAAACTCAAAACCAGCCTGCTAACACAGCAAGACTATCTCAAGACAAGGTACTCAATATACAAACTACCTACCCAGGAGCTCACATTGATGGCTTACTAAACAGACTCCAAACCATGGTAATAGGCAGCCCTGGAAGAGGCACAGCAAGCCTGAAGTGTGGTCAGCAACAGAGCTACTTCATGCAAAAGAGCCCAGTCTAGAACAGGGAGTTTAAACACGGTCCCAGGCATGACAGCCTTGGCCAAAGGCTGAGGAGTCACAGTAGAAATGTTCTACTGAAAGTACCTGCCAAGATGGGCTGTAAACTTGTGCGGCTCTGAATGCCCAATGCAGAGATGTCTGGGCATCTCGCAGCCAAGAGCCTGAGAGGAAGATGAGGTGTAACATCCTGACACTGGTCTCAACATTCACTAAGAAATGTCCTGCCCTACTGCAGAAAGCTGTGTCCCAGCAACTCCCTGAACTGACGCCACTGGTTTACAGTAACTATAAATCTAAACTGGTTCTGTAATTCTTGTGTATGTGTTATGCATGAAAAACCTTGTTTTGTGCTGGGAATAGAACTTAGACTCTCCCACAGTAGCTGCAGCTCCAGGGGCTCTGATGCCATCTTTTGGCATCCACAGGCACCTGCAAGTCTGTATGTGTGCGCGCGCGCGCACATACACACACACACACACACACACACACACACACACACACACACACACACTACAAACATAAAATCCTAAAAGAACAGGTATCATCAAAATAACCTATTTAGTTAGATCAGAAAACAAGCGAGGTGGGAAGGGGTTCCTTCCAAGCAGCCATGGAGGTTTGGCTTAGAAATAACTTAGAAAGGACATTTCCACACAGCCAGCAACACTGCAAAGCATGCTTGAAGGCCCTGTCCACGGTGTGGGGTCTGTCCTCTGGGTGCACCTCCTAGGCCAGTTACTTCATGTACTTGTCCTGCTGGTCGGCCAGGATCTTGGCAGAGGACTTGGCATCATAGAAGAGTTCGCTGATCTCTTCCACATGCTCCTTCTCAATGCTGTCCTTCCCGTTGATCTTTGCCAGCAGGTTGGCTGGGGTCAGCAGCTGAACCGAATACCTACAGCAGACAGCACAGTAATGAGTGAGCATGGGGCCACTGAAGGCAGCCCACAGTCCACAGGCAGCACGGACACCGCTGCATGGCTCCAACAGTCTAGCTGCATGCAGTGAGCCCAGGGTGAGGACAGAAAGGAGAACTCCCACTGTCCATCACAAACAGCTGAGACGGGGACACCAGGGGACAGGTGACGCAAGCGCCCCTCTCATATCTGCAACATACACGTTCACACACACACCCTGGCAGGGCCAACTTGGAGACTTTTAACATGCTGGGAAATCAACGCAGCTAACCAAAAGCTCACGCTGACCCAAAACATAAAAACTCAATCACTGAAAGTTCAATCAAACAGCTGACAATTTATCCCTTTTACTTCAGGGACAAGACCAACATACTCAAGGGGCACAGGGAGGGCTCAGGTCTGAAGTGCTATCCTCTGCCTTCTCCAGTCACCACCTCTGAGTCCTAGCAGAACAGCCTGGAGAACACAACATAGCACAGGCACTGGTTCCCTGGCTGTTGCCACCAGACATCTGGAATACATGCAGGGAAAGGGGACTGGGCTCCAGCAGGCTGCTAGCTGGTGTCCTGTACCTCAGTGTGGTCTTGGTGCCAATCTCCCCCAGGTGGTTCAGTGCCTCCTCGCTGATGTTGATGCCTTCTGTCTGGGCTCGGATCTTAATGATCTTTGGAGAAAAAAACATGGTTTAAGTGTCTCAACTGTGTTCGTGTCTGGCCTGCTGATGGTTGCCAGCATTGTTGGCCTGCATCAACATGCCCCAGCCCCAGTCTGCCTGAATGACGACCCAGCGGGGGCACCCCATGCCCACTGTAGCTCACAGCATCCTCTGGTCCTCTCCATTGTTATGGAGAACTAGAAGCACTCACTCCTAGCTTTGCCCTCAAGGATCCAACCTCTCCTGGCAACTTAGGCACTATCACCTATGAGCACTCAAGCAAGAGGAGACATTTTTTATTTACTTGATAAATACTATGGTTAAATAAATCAAAAAAGTTACTTTAAGAGATTTACCAGCCCTCCTAACATCACTGAAATATCTAATCTATCAAGAGCCTAATGCTTGTTGCACTGAGGATCCCGGTGAGGCTGGAGGGGCGGCCAGCAGGCAGTGAGATGCTGCAGCAGTGGCACAGGGTCCCACAGGCGCAGCAGCACTGAGTGATAAGGGCCAGCAGGATAATGATGTTGTGTGTTGCCGGGCTGAGATAACTCGAGGACTTCGAGCCTCATATAATACAGGAATTTTTCACTCTGGCAGCTCCGTAAACAAGATATCAAGAGCTGTTGTTTAAATTAAAGCTGTAAAAACAGCCAGAGTAGAGGCACAGGAACTGAAGACACTGAGTCCTAGCATCAGGTTCTGGAGAGAGAAAAGCAGAGTTGAGATGGCTGAGTAAGCCAACTCAGGACTCTCTGGGGTCAGGAGTCATGAGCTGCCTGTCACTACAAGCAGCCTGGAGCTGAGGTCAGCAGGACAGCATGCATTCGTAAGAGTGGCCACTGCACAGGTCACCACTGTCAGTGCTGCCTTTAAGGCTATAAGAGCACAACTAGGGGAGACCTCTTGACGGGTTCACACATGTCCCACATCTGCTGTGCTCCTCAGGGGATGAGCATGTGATCATCTACACAAACTCGGATAGCAGGTGCAGCAGAGGGACCCAAGGCAGTCACCAGATGGGTTCAGGAGCTGTGCAAAGAAAGCTAGAAAGGATGTCCCCTGCTCTGCTCCACCAGCCAGCAACATGACTCAAGAACTAGTGACCAACAGTTGGACAAGGAAGACCTCGGGCTGACAGCAAAAATGGCTGCTCAGGAGTCTTCTGGAACAACAAGAGGACTGGGGTACATGTCCATCAGAGGCGGGGCGTGTTCTCAGCAAGCATCCCAAGGCTGCCAACTCCAGAGAGATACAAATACTGAAGGGCAGAGGATGACCGAGGAGAGGATCAGCTTAGCATCACCTGTCTGCTTTGCTGGATCTGTGGCTTGGCTTCTTTCCATAACACCAGGGATATCTGCTCACTGTCTCTTGAACAGGCCCAGAGCAATCACAGGAGTGCCTACCTCAGCTTGGAAACAGACAGCTTGTGAATGAGATGTTTAGTCGTTTAATAACCTGCAGGATGTTTGAGGTGTCAGCACTAGTGTACAAGTAAGCTGCCTGTGTAAAATCCACTTCAACTCCAGCAGAAGGTAGAGGGGATCCCAGAAGCCGCCAAGGCCAAAGCAAGATCTAGACAGGTGGCCGCTGAGAGAAGCCTGGAGACTGACCTGAGCAGGCTTCTCACTCACAGTAACAGTATGAGGGAGGCAGAGCACTTTAGAGGCATTCACCTGGAGCTCGGAGGTGAGCTACTCTGGAGGGGTTATTGCAAAGCTGGTGTCAAAGACCCTAGAGGCTGTCTATGGAGCAGCTGAGGATGAAGGTGCCCTGTTCCTGTTACTATCTCACAGAACGCATGTGATAATTTTGCAAAGCAAGGAGACAGTCTTCTTTGTCACCATCTCAATGGAATCTGAGTGACAAATGTCTCAAAACCAAAGGTAGGGTTCTCATTTACCAGAGAAAAGTACCATTCTAGTTTGTGATAAAACACAGACCAAAGCAACTTGGGGGGGGAAGAAAGATCTACCACATCTCACAGATTACAGTACATCACCTAGGGAGGCCGGGCAGGCACTCATGTGGGAACCTGGAGGCAGGAACTGAAGCAGAGAGACAAAGGAGTGCTGCTTACTGGGTGGCTCTGCGCTCATGCCCTGCTAGCTTCTTACACAGCCCAGGCCCCCTCCGGAATGCCTAGGAATGGTACTGTCCACAGTAGGCGGGGCTAGCCTACATCAACTGGTAATCAAGAGAGTGCTCCATTGACATGCCCCAACTGAGACTCCTGTTCCCCAGGTGTGTCAACAAGACCAGCCTCTACAGGTGCCAGGTGCTTAAGCCACTCGGCCAGGAAGGGGCCACAGGAGGGAGTGTCAATTCCTGGCAGGGCTGAAGCTTTGAGCCTAACAGCAAGCGCTTCTTTCTCGGTCGCACTTTGGTTTTGCTTCTGAGGAGTCGTCACCCTGGCATCGGCCTGGGAGGGAATGACCATTACAAGACAAGGGACCAGTGGGAGAAAGTCAGGCCACCAGGGATGTGCTTTTAGAAAGGAACTGGGCTCCCAAGGCTCCTCCATCTTTCTTTGTTTATCGGCCACCATGAGGTAAGCAGGCACCTCTGTCTGTTCTATGTCCCTTCCATGATACCTGTTACAGCTACAGGCTCTGAGCACAGGGTCAAGGAACAAACTAAAACAACATGGTCCAGAGTAAACCTTTCCTTACTTAGGCTCATCATCTCAGAGATTGTCACAGTAGCCCAAGGGCCACAGAGACGACCTCCAAATAAGGCACACAAGTGGCACTACAAACTGTAAGAGCTGCCATGGGGATGCCAGGCTTGCTAGTGTGTCACCATGAGCCCCTGAGCGCCATCAGTAAGAGACACTGACAGGACCACACTGCACAGGCCACAGGAGAACAGTCTCAGAGTGCCAGCAGAGAAGGGTCACGCCCCTTGAATGCTCCAGGCATCTCATCCCACCCTAGCTACTAACCAGCTTTATAACCTGAGACAATTGTTTAATCGTAATGGTTACCCAGCATTCTCATGGGTCTAGGCTTTTGTTTTTTTAAAGTCTAGCCTCATCTCCAATTCACTATGTAGCTAAGGAGAATCCTCCCACCTCCATTTCTCAAGTGCTGGGATTACAGGCAAGCTTTACCAAGATCAGTTAATATGGTTCTGGGGACCCAAACCAGGGCTTTGTGCAAACCAGAAAATCAGTCGACCAACAAGCTACAGCCCCAAAATGGTTGTATTTATTTGTTTCCTTTTAGTTGTTTTGTTTTGTGTGTCTGTTTTTGCAGAGACAGGGTTTCTCTGTGTAACTGTCCTGGAACTCTAGAGCAGGCTGACCACAAATTCAACCACCTGCCTGCCTCCCTCTGTCTCCTGAGTGCTGGGATAGATGGATGTGCCATCACTGCCTAGCTGGTGTTTTCTTTTGAGACAAGAGGTTACTGTGCTTCAAATTTGTGGTCCTCCTGTGTCCTCCTCCCCAGTGGGCATTGCCACACCACGCAACTACACCATACCTGCCTCCTTCTCCAGGCTGGATGGCATCCAGTGACCACAAACACATGTTTTCTTTCCCCCTTTCCTCCAGCTCATTAAGAGTAAATGGACCAGACCCATAGGGAGAAGAGGTTCTAACTAACCCATCCGAGAATGCCCACTCAGAATGACCCATCTTTCAGGACCACAAGGACACTGTAACTTTCTCAGACTGGTGAGCAAAAGCCAGGCCTAGGCTAGCTGAGAGGTCAGAGGTAGGTAGAGAGAAGTAAGAATGAGGAGCTTTGGGGCTTACCTGTTTCATCTCCTGTGGAGTATACAGCATGGTCCTGATGATCATTACTCGGTCCAGCAGGTCCAATGGGATGCCATGTGGAGAGGTGATGTCCTCGGTGCCCCTGCAAGAGCCAAAATCACTCCCATTACCCAAGGAACTCAGATTCTAGACAACACATACATAAGTAGAGGCACTCATAGCACAAGTATGTCACTAGCATCCCTGAGCATCAGGGCCAGGTGGCCCAGGGAAATAGCTTCATCATTCCAGAAATAGAAAATTTGGCAAGGGGGAACACACCAAAACCAAAAGACCTAACTATCTGCCACACCCTCTGAGTATTTTACAGTTATGCTGCCAATATGTGCACTTTGGTTTTTGCCTGCTGCTTCAGTTTTAATAACCATGCTTGTAATTTTGACCTGACAGCGCGTATTAGTGAATTATCTCCTCTGAAACTCCCACCATGCCTGCATGGCTCAGGGGTCTGATGAATGGATGACGGTGCCAGCCTGCACAGCTACATGAGTAACCCAGTCATCCAACACCATAGCCAACAAGAAGCATTTGAATTCCTGAATATTTGCTGCTTTAGTGATTTAGAAAAAGAGAAAGGGGAACACTTGATTGAGTTGCATTTCCTTGGTTACTCATGAGGCACCAATGTTTTCCCTAACATTCTTTTTTCTTCCTCAGAATTGTCCAATTATAGCCTTTGTTTTTCTCTTCAGTCCTTAGCCAAGCCCTTGTCACCAGCCAGGAGAGGAAGCCTGCCAACCTGCCAGGCTTGTGCCAGCTGCCTGATGGGACACATGCTGGGCAGACACTGGTGGCCTACAGGCCAGCCCAGCTGCAGTCATGGGAGTTTAGTGGCTTGGGCCACTGCATCAGGCCATCCTAACATGGGTGGCCATCAGCCTCCCTAACATCTTGAGCCTAATCACAATTGCAAAACAAACAACAAAAAAACCACAGCTGATTAAAATAACAAAGAACAAGGCATGCTACTTCAATTTAATCGTTTATCAAAATATGTTGACCTAGTCTGGGCACACAGCTCATCAGGCAAAGGTGCTTACCAAACCTAATGGTCTGAGTTCAATTCCCAAAACCCACATGGTGCATAGAGAGAACCTCCACAAGTGTGTGGTGCTAGGGGAGTGTGAGAATATGCACAAAGACACACAAAAAAAGGAAGAAGAAAAAAGGATGCAAGCAAGAAAGAAAAAATATCTAAATATGTATTTTGAAAGTCTTTTCAATGCAGTTAAGTATCAGTGTATATTTATTATAAAAAATAAATGAAAGTAAGATGTACGGCAGCACAGGATAAGCTTGAAATCCAATAAGTAAACAAGCCAAAAGACAAAGGGTGGCAGACTGCAAGCCAGGAGACTAAGCGGCCATATCCACAGAAGGAAGTCAAAGGTGACTGCGATCTACAGTCTACTGCCGTCTGAGCTGGAAAATGGGACTGGATGTCTAAGGGCTACAGTAGTCCTGTTTTTGAGGTGAGGAAAAGGTTCCAGTAGAAGTAGGCTGATGACAGGCTCAGTGATTAAGGACAATGGCTGCTTTTGAAGAGGACCTGTTGTTTGGTTCCCAGAAACCACATGGTGGCTCACAACTGTCTGTAACTCCACTTCCAGGGGATCCCATGCCCTCTTCTGGCTGCCACAAGCTTCTGCATGGATGCAGTGCATAGAAACAGGCAGGCAAGACATTAATACACGTAAGATAATAATAAATGAATCTTTAAAAAGTTTTGGAAATATAGGTAATAGTGATGATTGTGTCACATATGCCAAGGAATTATACAGCTAAAAAATGGTTAAAATGTAAAGTTTAAAATAAGGGTGTTCTTAGCAAGTGCTTGCCTAGGTTTGGTCCTCAGCATCTCATAAGACTGGGTATGGTGTACAAGCCTAAATTACTGCCAATGCCTCAGGAGGATCAGGAGTTCAAGATTACTATCAACTATACGAGGAATCCGAGGCCAGCAACACTTTTTTTTAAATAATAAGGGAGAATAGTAAAATACGAAGTTTTATCAGGATTCAGGCTCAGCACTTACAATAGTTACCATCTTCTTTTCAAGAAAAGTAACTTTTAAAAATATTTAAACTTGTAACTGAATTTCTTTTCAACTCTTCTGAAAGTTTATTTTGTGGGGGGTGATTCTGAGAACATCTTAAAATCTGAACTCTGCCATGCTGAAATAGTCGAATAACAAAAATATTCAGAATCCCACAGCTTCATTCATCATCTTTGATTCAAATATAATAAAAGCATAAAAAATTTAATGAAAAAAGGTATGTGAGAAATGAAGTACCCCACAGCGGCCCTCAAAAGAATAGAACCTACACAAATGTGGTTAATGAACTTTCTTATGGTTGAGTTTGTAAAGCTAAAACTTAAACCAAAAGACCACTCGGAAGCTATTAAGTGTTGTAGAATATTAAAGATGTATTACGTTTGTTTATGCTGTGAAATATCTGTTTAATGATGCAAAGATGTGTTGCATTCTTTTATGTTGCATTTGTTTAACTCTGTGAAATTGTGTTACTTTGCCTATCTAAAACACCAGATTGGTCTAATGAAGAACTGAATAGCCAAGAGCAAAGCAGGAGAAAGGATAGGTGGGGTTGCCAGGCAGAGAGAAGATATAAAAGGAGAAATCTGCAGGAGGAGCAAGAAAAGGAGGAAAAGAACATTAGGGGTCAGCTACACGTAGTAAGCCACAGAGAAAAAAGAAAAGGAAAGATATACAGAAATAGAGAAAGGTAAAAGCCCAGAGGTAAAAGGTAGATGAGATAATTTAAGAAAAGCTCACAAGAAATAAGCCAAGCTAAGGCCATACATTCAAGTCAACATTGAAGGGGACCACAACTGGTCTAAGTCTTGACATTTTGATACAACAAGGGAACCAATCTTCAGAAATTCCTGCTGACCTTCCTAAATCCCAGGAAGACATTGCTCCACGGGAAATGGAACCTTCCATAAGCAGAGCTGGGGTCAATGCTGGGCCACACTCACCTAATAGCTGATGCTCCTGAACCAAAAGGGAAAGGACTTCTTGGAACAGCAAAGGGGTAAGCTCCTCTTCTTCCAACATCCACAGGTGAACATTTTTACTTATGTACATTACCCAGAGGACCTGGGGTAGTCTGCCAGGGCCAAGAAGGCCTAAGACAGGACCACATGACATGCATGGTTCCAGAGGTTACTGAGACTGAGCCATGCACAGGACACATAAGCAAGGAGCAGCCTACAGTACAGCACTCCAGATCCACATGATCTGAAGCAGCAGTTCTCAGTCTTTGGAAGACAGATATTTATATTACAATTCATAACAGTAGCAAAATTACAGTTATGAAGTAGCAACAAAAATAATTTTATGCTGGGGAGTCACTACAACATGAGGAACTGTACTAAAGGGTCTCGGCATTAGGAAGGTTGAGAACCACTGACCTGGAGCACACTCAGTGTAAGGATTCCTGGCATTCCACATAGCTGGCCCAACTCTGGCCCAGGTGGGATGCACCTTGTACTGGGGCACGCCCCTGGGCGTGGTTGTGTAAACCCTGCAGCAGTGCATAGGTAAGCACTTCCCTGGACCCAAGACGCATACCCATGCACGCCCCTTCCCTTAAAAGGGGCTGCAAGCATGTGCTCCGGTCCTTTTCTTCTCTGTCCCCTGACTTCTTTCCCACTCTTCTGTTTCTCTACCCGCCTGGAACTCTTAAATGGCCTTGTTAGTGTGTGCTTGCTTTTACGTGTGGAACTAACACTCAGCACCTAGTCTATAATAATTTAGGAGAAAGACACTGATGGTCCCCTCTGATGACAATGGGACAGGAAGATACTTAGGTCAAGGGACTCGCTTAAGGTTATAGCTTTGTCCATGACAGACAAGGCTAGTGGGGAACCTAGGCTAGGGCTAAAACTCATGCCGCAGACAACACAAGGCAAAGCCAGCAGGCAGTGGGTTCATGTCTGAAGTTCAACCCGGGCATCCACTGACATAGAGCTGGTAAGACGGTCAGAAGCCAAAAAGTAAGTGTAAGACAACTTCTGGAAAGGGCACCATCATGGCTGTATCTTCACAGCAGTGGGTGTCAAAGCCTAATGTTCCCTAAAGCCAGCTGTGGAATATTCCTTTTATACTGTTGCTATGGTTAGTTTAATAAAAAAAAAAGCTGACTGGCCAATAGCTGGACAGGATGAGGTTAGGTAGGAGAACCAGACTAAGGTCACTGGAAAGAAGAAGAAGAAGAGGAGGAGGAGGAGGAGCAGAGGAGTCACCAACCAGATAGAGAGAGGAAACAGGAGGCGCAAGATGAGAGAGGCAACACCACATGGCAGAACGTAGATTAATATAAATGAGTTCATTTAAGCTCTAAGAGTTAGATAGTAACAAGCCTGAGTTATTGGCTGAACATATCCAGTTCTATGTGATGAGATGCCCTACACTGCCCAGCAGCCACTAGACTGAAGGATCATATGGGTTTTCTAGCAAGCTGAGTGGCAACACTTCAGGCTTGTAGTGCACCATTGGGAGATACTTTTTTCTACCCTAGAGTATCAGAGTACCCTAACATTACTCCCTATGTGGCTTACACAGACAGCTTTAGAGAGCTAACAAGGAGAAAGTCATCAGTACTGTAGTTTCCCTTCAGAGCTTGGTATGGTGTTAGGTATGATGCTTGTGGAGAGCTCAGCAGCTCCTCTGGGAAGAAGGCAGTGTACCACTCACTCATCACAGGCTGCTCACATTGTGCAGATATTCCTCAACTCTATCTAAGATACTTTTTAGCATCTTAGCCAAAACTTGCTGAGAGTGTGCACTCTGGAGTCCAGTCTTTACCTAAGCCCAAGTCATTTGAAACCTTACCACAAGCCTAGTTAAGAACTTAGGCCCTGCTTGCCCAGGCTGGCAGGAGCAGCAGTGCAGTGATGCAGCATCCCCATTAGCACTCAGGACCAAATTCACTTTGTAGAGTTATATGGTTGGCTAGAGCTTGGTTCTCACAGCAGACTGGGACCCAGAGCTCCTTCCTCCTAGATACAGCCCTGGAAACTGGGGCCAAGAGCTGCCAGCCTCTGCTGACATCCACTGTGCTAGGTTAGCTTTGTTGGCAAGGCTCCCAGCAGGGGGCATCACGTGTCCATGCTGAACCCAGATGAAGCTGTGCAAAAAAAATAAAAAAGCAAGTCTCCAGCAGAGCCACAGGTGCCAGGCTTCTTGGGCCAGGGCCCACAGGATAGCTTCCAGGCAACCTATGTGGCCCTGATCCTCTCTAGAAGCTGGCCTAGACCTGGCACAACAGCTTCCTCCAACACTGCAGGAAGAAGCTGGGATAGACCTCTTATCCAGATTGCATCACAGAGTGCTAGAACAGCCACACAATGAATCACATACATATCCCAACTACAAGTGGGTAAGGGGACGGAGCTGAGGGCTGCTGTTGTAATGCACTAGTGCTCCCAGCAAGCACCAGACTACTTCCCCCTAACCTCAGAGCCAGCAGCACCCAGTGTGGACTATGTTTCTCCAGTAAGAACAGTGACATTATTCTCTGTGGCCCATCATCATGGACTGCAAGCCAGCAGTCTGGGCTTCTAGTTCAGTATACTAGTTCATGAATACTCATGGGCCATAGGACCCTTGTCTAGTGTCCAGTACCCACTGTCAGGATCACAAAGCCCCAGGGCACTGTCTCATGTAACTGCTGTGGGCTTGAAAAGAAACTTTACAACCCCTGTACTGCAAAGCCCAGCCCCAAATGTCCTAAAGGACCACAGAAAACCTCTAGGACATTACAGCCATGCTAGGAACCTGACATGGGCCTCAAACAAAAGCATGTACATTCTCTGCAGTCCAGGTCCAGAGTACTAAGCACAAAATGAGACTGGAAAAACCCTCTGGCCCAGCTTTGGGCCTGCACTAACAGGGGAAAGACCATATAAATACCCACCATCAACTCTCAAGGGGGCATGAGGGAGAATGTTCAGTAAGATACCACTTTGCCACAGCAAGGTCTAGGGTGGGAGGAAGTGGTCCAAGTTACATCATTCAGTTCCTTCACCTGAAGTGAGGCTAGTAATACCCACCTCTCAACAGGAGATATAGGAAGTCAGCTAACCATTACATTCCACCAAAGACCAGCGCTATGTGACCATGACTGTGCACACTCAATGGCCCTAAGGGCCGCTGAAGACCCTCCTCATCAGAACAACACTGAGACACATCTACCTTATGGTGCTGCAGGTGTACCAAGTGCAAGCAGGAAGCGGCTCTGTGGAAGGTGGGAGGAGACCTACCTGATGACGCAGTTGCCTCGGTTGGATGCAAAGATGACAATGGGGGCAATGGAGGACTCCAGGGCTCGGTGCAGGTAGGTAAAGCACTCGATGTCCAGCATGTGGACCTCGTCAACAAAGAGCACTCCAGGAACCAGCTCTGCGACGCCCTGGTCGATGTATTTGTTCACCACCTTGTTGATCTCCCCTCGAAGTTTATCTAGAGGAGAGGGCAGGATCAGACCAGCAAACAGCCCCACTCTGAGCCGACCTCCATCCAAACTCACCCTGGCAGCCTGTTTCTCTGGCCCGGCCATGAGGCCCCAGCAGGCTCGGGCCACACTCCAAGCTTCAGTACATCATCGAAAAAGGAACAAACACACCTAAAGATCACAAAACTGGCAGCTTTCCCTGCAGTTGTCTGACTAACCCCAAAGGGCTGTGCACCGGGCAGAAGCCACTCTCCCTGCCCGGCCATACTGTCTACCTCACTCTCCCAACCTGAGGAGCCCCCAGCTGATCTCAGAAACCAGCAGATCTGGGGCCTAGAATGACAGGAGTTTTCATATGCAAATCCTCCTGTTCAGTGTTCTGTAAGACCGACTGTCTTGTGGCCCTATAGACAGTGCTTAGGTTAATTAGCCTTCAGTCAAGTGTAGTCTCAGCCCTCACAGGAGAAAGACGGGTCACATGAGCCACCCTAGGTTACAGCCCAGTTCTGAAAAACACCAGTAGGGTCTGGTCACAAACAGAACCAGAAGTCCTGCAGGAGTTGTTGCCTGTTCCACCAAATCTACCAGGCAAGGACTGCCTGAGAATAAAGAGCAAATTCAGGGCAAAAGACAATGGCTGCTGGGTGCAGCACACACCTGTGACCCCAACACCAGGGAGACTGAGGCAGGAGATGAAGAGTACAAGGCTATTCTGGACTATACAGTAAAACCCTGTCTCATCAGCCACATAGAGCCCAGCAAAACCGGACTCTTGGGATCTGGAAGAACTATCTCCAGCTTCTCTGTGGCCGAGACCTCCAAGATCAGAGACTCCAGTATTTGACTCACATTGTAAGCTAACAAACCCGTAGGTCAAGAACACAGAGGGGCAAGAGCAGAGGGTATAAAGGCCGCAGGAGCTGAGCACTGGCAGAGTGAAGAAGGTGGCACTGCCATGGCAGCGGTTTGCCCCACTTTTCAACCTCCCTAGGGCTTCAACAGGACCAGAAACTCTAGGCACCCGGGCCAGAGAGCACCCGCTGTGTACACAGAGCATGAATGCCAGGGGTAAGCTGTGATTTTAGAGGAGGGAGAGCACCATTCCCACACACATTTTGCTGAGAGGCACATCCAGAGCCACAGAGCTTGGCACCTAGGATCCTGGTCCTGCTGAAGGCTCAGGACTGGCAGATCGCTGGCTCTTACCTGTGATCTCTGTTTTCTTTGGCTTCATCAACTGGCCCATCATGGACAGGATATCTTGTCCCCCCTAGGGAAGAAAAGATTCAGTCAGCCATGCTGTCTAAGGAGGCCGCCAAAACTTAACGTCCCTGCTTCATATAGGCCTCCAATGCCAACTCACTCGAGATCCCAATGCAAATCCCTGGAAAGCTTAGTAAGCTTTTATTTTCATGTATGTATGCCTGTTTTTCTTTCTTTCTTTCTTTCTTTTTTTTTTTTTTTTTTTTTGAGATGATTTCTCGGGGCTGGAGAGATGGCTCAGCAGTTAAGAGCACCCTCTGCTCTTCCAGAGGACTCGGGTTCGATTCCCAGCACCCACATGGCAGCTAACAACTGTCTGTAGTTCCAGTTCCAGGCAAACACCAAGGCAAATAAATAAATAAAGTTAAAAAAAAAAAAAAAAAAGATTTCTCTGTGTAGCCCTGGCTGTCCTGGAACTTGTTCTATAAACCAGACTGGCCTTGAGAACTCAGGAGATTCCTCCTGCCTCTGACTCTCGAGTGTTAGAAGTAAGGCCTGTACTATCAGGCCCACTCCCTTGATAAGTTTCTAAACACAGAGGGACTTTCATAGGTGCCAGACTTGGCAGGAATCAAACAAATCCTTTCCTCTGAGAGTATAATGGGCAGGGTGGCCTTCTCTCCTCACTGTATCTTTTTAAATTCATTATTCCTGGATTAACCACAAAGGAGCACAAACTCTTCCCTGGATGCAAGGTCTTCTATGACTCAAAGCTGTGGTCCAGTCTGCACCATCTTCCAGGAAGACCCTCATTCCCAAGGAGCTGCTCTGTTGATGTCCCGACCCACACTCAGCCTACAGCAGAGGCTTCTGGTATCAGCCTGGAGACAGACATCTAGCTCCTGAAGGTACCAATGTCAACAATCTCTTGAGCAAAGCCTCAAGGAACCCCTCTCCTGCTGAAAAGGTAGCCTAAGGAGGGTAAGACGAATGCAACTTGAAAGGCTACCTACCAGCAAAGAACATGTGTACTTTAGCTCTTTGAATCATGCTTCTCAAAGATGCGGTTATGGGACATCATCCTTGCCTACATTTATCAGTCAGGATGTAAGTATCCATTGTCCCTCCAGAGTTGCAGACTCAGTCCAGCTCAGAGCTAAAGGTGCTAAGGCCCTGCTAAACAGAGGAAAGGTCCTAGCTGTGCTGGGCTTTCAGAAACTCTGTGAGGACTCACAGAACACGTGTGCCCTCCTGCCAGTAACACTCAGAGCATCCAGGCACAAGCCACAATTGGACAGAAGCCAGGGAGGAAGCTGGCTAGCTGAAGGCAGGAGGCTTGGCTGGGAGAAGAAATAGCCCGGGAAATCATCTGTGACTGCTACACTAGAATGGGAACAAAGGAGTCCTGCGTAGCTCATGCTCATGTTAATTGCCAAACATCACAGACAAAAAATGAGTGCCTGCCTCCAAAGTGGCAGCAACATCTTGCCAATTCATCCCCAGAGCTTCCAGAAAGAGACAAAAGGCAAGTGTGCTGCCCACAGCAGCACAGCAGTACCTGAGGCCGTGCATTGGCCACATCCAGGTCATGCAAGGTCACATCCTGTATGATTTCCTTCTTCTTGTGCACATCTCCCTTTGGCAAAGGGACATACTCTTCAGCTTCAAGGTCAAACTCTGTGGCATAGGTGTCACACCTGCCTTGCCTCTGTAGACAGAAACATGAATGTTGTGTGGGTTTTCACTGCCCAGTCCTCAAATGGCAGAGTGTGCAATGAGACAAAGGGCTTGGTTCCCAACTGCAGCCTAACAAGGACAGCCTTCCTGACAATCTCCCACTGTGCCCAACCCCAGTGTGCCCACTGCCCTCTGCCAAGAGAAGGAAGCTATCGGTGGGTTGGAGATACCCGATACTTTCTCCAGAGTCCCCCCAACACCCGTAACTGTATGCAATTCCCGATAAAGGGCAAATCCAGTAGATTAACTGGAGACAGAGGGAGCTGCTCAGAGTCTTTTTGTAGGTGGGTGATTTACTGCATGATATCAAGTATTATGCTCATCCATTAAACAGTGAGCAACCCTGTACAGGACACTGAGAATCAGATACGGAAAGAATGCCAGCTAATGCCGCAGCCCTTCCCACATGCATATATCTTGGGAAGAAAATACCAGAGAGATAAAGGAAGATTAAATACACTGCACATTTCAATTTGAAAATGACTAAAGTTGTTTTGGTCTCTCACCCTGTACCCCCTCTAAACAGGTCTTAGTATTTCTAACAGACTGTCTATTTTCATCATGAGAAGGTTAAAGAATGAAGATAAAGGGAAAGAAACTTTATAATATGCAGAGGGACAATTCTGCCCTTCCCATGGCATAGCACCAGGCAGTGCCCACCCTCCCCCAGCACCCAGGTCTTCCCACGACACACAAATCAGGCATAGTGCTTTGTCTGTCCCAAGAAGGAAGGACATTACCTTCACAGCCCCACTGTTTGCTTCAATGTAAATCACATCTCCAGCCTCTACTCGCTCTTTCTGCAAACTTTCAAAAATACTGGGGTCCAGCTGAAAAAAAGCAAGGGTGACTCAGAGCCTCAATGCATATTTGACTTCCTTCTAGCATGCTGTGAGGTGCCTCTCCATGGGACATTGAGAGGACAGCAAGTGCACGGAGCATCCATCAGTGAGGAAGATGAGAGAAAGAGTGGGATGATGGTGACTGGTCCAGGGAGAGGAGGAGGGCAAGTGGGCCACAAGGCAGCCACAGGGTACCAGGGCACCGCCACCCTCCTCAGCCTCAGAAGCCAGAAAGGAGTGAGTAGGGGGCTCTAAGAATGGCTCTAGCTCCTTTATACGGACAGTGCTGACCACAGAATCCACGCTCCTATTGTCGCTCTCTATTAGACTGTCCTATGCTCCTCCCCTCCCTCAGGTAGCACTGACTTTCCCAACACAGAACTTGTCAGTAACTGCTTACCAAGCTAGTGCTCTAGATTCTTGTTTCCTCATCTGCTAAATAGCACCAAGACACAATCACAGGTGTATAAAATTCAAAATGAGCTAGCCCTCTCCCAGGTTCTGAGGCAAATGCCAGTGCTCAGGGCCTGCCTGTGGGCACAGGCAGGCTGCCAAGAAACATAGGACCACTGCTTCCCTGGGCTCCCCAGACTCCTGCCCTTGGCTGCTGATGTTCTAGACAGCATCTTTTAGACATCTCTCTAAGCTAAACTTCAGACAGAGATTTACATATGTTGTTGTAGTAAAGAAAACGGGAGCTCTATTTTGAATAAAATTAAAGAGTAAAACTCAGCACTGGGTAGAAAACAGACAGGAAAACAATATAGCTCCCAATTCTTTATACTATAGATACGGAGAGTAGTCTGATGGCTGTCTGGGGCTAGAAACGGGGCTGGAAAGAACCATCAGTGGCTTGAGGTTTCCTCAAGAGGGAATGAAAATATTCTACGATTAGACTGGTGATGGTTGTGTGACTGTTTTCAAATCCCTAAAGCTGCATACTTAAAAGTAGTGAACTATATTTTAAATTTGAGCTCAGAATTTCCAGGGCAAGGCCAGGGCTCTACCTTGCCACTAGGTGGAGAAGGGTGGCCAGCTGGGCATTGTGTAACAAGACAATGAGTGTCCAGTGCACAAGGCAGGCCTGGTAGAAAACTAGATGGATACTCCCTGTTCAAACTCATATGTGCCCTTTACACCAGACCAACCACCAAGTACCACTTTCTTCTAGCCAATATCTACATTTGCTTCAGTATATAGAAGTAGGTACATTTGAAACTTTCTTTTTTTTTCCTCCTTATTTTCCTCAAGGAAACTGTAAGGGAAGTTTTATAGATAGGTCAAATTTAAGTTGCAGATCTTTCAGTATAAGATAAACTCAAGGATATACTGTGTGTGTGTGTGTGTTCCTCTCAAGTGTTTTTAGACTGGTTAATTTTCCAAATAAATTGGCTGAAACTTTGATTACTAAAAGCATGCTGCCCCTTACTAGGAAACCTCATGAGTACAGAGTGAAGCTTGAGCACTGCAGTCAATAGAGAGATCTGCCAAGGCAAGCTCCTGGGATGAAGAACCCTGTTAGGAAAAAGAGAAACAGCTCTTTGAAGAAGTGACACTTTTATGCTCTCCATAAAACAGTGACCAAGGAACAACCTCATAGAGTCATAGAACCAGAAAAATCAGAGTGGAGTGAAGACACAAATTACCCATTTGATCTAGCAACTTAGATGAGAAGCTGAGTCCAGAGAGCCTAAATGACTTCTGGGGGTTGTAGAGCAAGCTGCAAGGCAGATACATAATGCTGAGAGCAGAGCCAGCTCTGCAATGCACCCTGGATGGCCTAATGCAAGCTCCCTGGCTTCTATGAGCTCGAAGGGAACTTTGGTATGTGCACACACATGGACTGGCAGTATGTGAAGCATCTGTTGAAGCTGTCAGCTCTGTGCCAACCACACACTTAAGGAAGGCATGACGACGTCTACTAGTCACTGTGGCAATAACTAAAGTAGACTTATGACAGACATGAATATCCACCTCTCGTTATGGATCTAAAACTACAAGTTTCATTTCCAGGACTGTGTGAGATAAGCAATTAGCATCCCAGTTAACAGACAGACAGTTGCTCAGAGATCACATCATCTGCCTGTAATGGAAGAAACAGAGCTAGATTCCCTTTGACTGTGAAGTCTGTGCTCTGATCCCAAGCATCCTGCCTGGCTTGTATCCCAAAGTATGATAGTTAATCCTCAAGGGTCAGATACTCAGTACACTGCAGGCCTCAAGCTTCAACCCATGGAAGTCTATGAGCAGCTGCTGTCAAGGTCCTGCAGCCCACTGGACTGTCTGTTCTGCACTCAGACAGACCCCTTGAGGTGTTGCTTTCTGTGTGCACCACAGGGCTAGGGCCTTAGATATGAGTGCCATATGGAATGTGGCATGGCAGAGGCAGACTCCTCAATTACCTACCAACTCGTTCTAATGCCCATGTGAGGTTTTCTAGGAGGAAGAGCAGCAGCTACAGCTGCTGAGTCCTCAAGGGCCAGGTCCTGCACCAGCATTTAACTCCTTCACAAAGACTTGTGCAACCCCACAGGCACAGTGCATAGAATCCAGGCGGAGGCCACACAGCACTGCGAAGTGTAGGTCAGAGCCCCAGACTCACCTTCAGCTGCTTGGTTCCTTTGGCAGTCTTGAGCCCTATGATCACATGGCTGATAGTTTTGCCGTAACCACCCATGGGGTTCTCTGTCTCACATGGAGTAAGCTCTGTCACCTCCCCTTCATAAACCTCCTTGGTCTCCTTTATCCGAAGCCCTGGAAAAAATGGCAAATGCCCATGAGAGGTAGAACCATCTCTCAGGTGTCACCTTTTTCTTACACACCTATACTCCCAAACTCTTAGCCCCAAAGTCTATGACCAATCAACTTCAATAACATAAGTGGATGTCACTGCAGACACAAATGCAGTAAAAAGACAAATGCAAACTACAGGTGTGTGGAAAGAAGAAGGGAGATCTGATTGCTTACCCCTTAGGGACTCATTTTCCTTTAGTTTCAATTATGTGTATGCATATGAGTGAATGCAGGTATCTGCACAGGCCAAAAGAGAGCGCTGGATCCCCTGGAATGGGGTTACAGGCAGCTGTGAGCCACCCTACATAAGTGCAGAGAGTAAACTCAAGTCTTCTTCAAGAGCAAGATTGAACCATCTCCCTGGTCCCTGATCTCAACTTAAAAAAAATTTAAAAACACGTTTTTATTTTGTTTGTACATGCATGTAGGGGTGGTCACAGGGCAAGCTGTCAGGGTCCTTTCTCCCTTTCTACCACGTGAATTCTAGGAGTTGAATAAAGGGACTCAGGCATGCAAATTTAACCACTGGGCTATCCTACCCACCCTCAGTCTCATTTTTCCCCCTCCTCATTTTTAAAGAGTCTTTCTAGATTCAAGCCCAGAACTGGATAACACTCATTCCCAAAACTGTCCCTCAGGTCTGCACTCCCAAAGAGTAAAATCTGTTTTGAGCAGATAACCAACTGAACCCATGGGATTCTACCCGCCAATCAGTGACAGCAAAAACCGTTTCTTGTTCCCCTAAAACAACAAAATAACCCACTATCCGTCTATGACACCCATACCTAAACAAGGGATCCTGTAGCAATTGTAGGTGACCCTTGACCCTACTGTGTGCTCTTAGGGTTTAACCTCTTCATCTACTCCATAGTTCTGCTCAGCAGAGAAGCATAACACCTCTCTGAGCCACACTCTCCTTGACTTTGTGACAGTTCCAGAGCTAGTGCTCAGTTCGACTGCACACAAAGGAAGCCGGCTCCAGGAGCCAAACCTGTACGATCCCTCCTCTGGTCAGACATAGGCCACAGGGCTACAGCCATCCCAGTGAGCTTGCGCTCACCAAAGTCAACACCTCTGCCTGCTCTAGGGTACAGCCTAGTCTCCATCTAACTTGTGTTTGTCCAAAAGAAATCCCAGAGAAATTTAAGATGTGTTTCAACTGATCTCTTACAGAAAGCTCATCTGTACCCTGGTGCAGGCAATGAATGCCAACACATGACACGTCCCAGACAAAGAAATGTGAAAACTGGGTATCTAACAGTACTGAGGGATTACTGACCTTTTTCAAAGGTGTTATAATGGTACTGTGATTTATGTGTGCTGTACTGTGTATGTGTGCATGTGCATGTGAATATCCAGGGAAGCCAGAAGATAGCATCTGATTCCTTGGAGATGGAATTATAAGTGATTGTGAGCCATCTGACATGAACGCTGGGATTTGAACTCTTGTCTTCATGATTGAGAAACAAGCATTCCCCCCCCCTCCCCCGCCCCCCAAAACAGGTTTTTTGTATTGTAACAGTCCTAGCTATCCTGGAACTTGCTTTGTAGACCAGGCTGGCCTCAAACTCACGGAGATCTGCCTGTCTCTGCTTCCCAAGTGCTGGGATTAAAGATGTGCACTACTATCACCACCTGGCTGAGAAGCAAGCAATTTTAAAGATTTATTTATTTGTTTGTTTGTTTATTTATTATGTATACAGTGTTCTGTTTGCATATATACCTACATGCCAGAAGAGGGCGCAAGATCTCATTACAGATGGTTGTGAGCCACCATTTGTTTCTGAGAATTAAACTCAGGACCTCTGGAAGAGCAGAGCCATCTGCTCTTAACTACTGAGCCATGTGTATTTTAAAAGTTCTTGCTTTTAAAATACACATATTCAAATATATATGGATTAAAATTTTATGGGAGGAAAAAAAAGACAGGCAGGCAAGATGACCCAGCAGGAAAGGAACTTGCTACCAAGCCAGAAAACCAGAGCTGGATGGAAACCTGGAACTCAGATGGCAAAAAGAGGATCAGTTTCTACTTCTGATGACCACACTTGTGCCATGGTGTGTGCATATGCAAACATCCTCTCTAGCACTCAGGAGTGCTCAAGTTCTCTCTTTCATGGGTGTGCACACACACACAAATGTAAAAAAAAATATTGTTCTAACAGATCTGTAGGTAGTTTGGTTTAAAATAATCTTGAAGAGGCCCAATAAAGCCTTATACCAAGCCAACTGTGAGCTAAACTTGATGACTTTTGTACATTTTCCATGGTAAAGTAAAAAAGAAAACGCAAACTACTCCCCAACCCCATTCAAAATGCTAACATTAGAAGGGCACATTTCTAACATTAGAAAGGCATAACCAAGAATTCAGTTGTGAAAAGCTACTTTACAGACTGTAGAAGTTCTGCTGGTGAGAATATAAACAGCATGATGTGATCTGCTGCAGCCTATCATTCTTAGCATGGGTCGGGACAGCCAAAGCTACGTAGCACAGGCAATAATGGTCACAGCAGCATCACTCACTACTGCCAAACAGTCTCTTCAACAAAAGACGAAATGAAGTTAGGTATGCTCCACAGGGATTCCTCCAAGCAGTGGGAAGGCTATAGTTACATCAACCATGTGGATGAATCTTACAGAGAGCAATGGAAAAGGCACCACCAGCACAGAAGAAAATAAATGTGAAGTTCAAAAGCAGGCATGACTTCTCTACAGTGTGAGAGGTCAAGACCATCCCTTAAGTGGAAAGGGACAGTGGCAAGGAGAAGAAGGCACAAAGGACATTTGGGGCTTCTGACGGCAGCATTGTTTCTTTTTTGTTCGTTTGTTTTAAAAAAAAAAAAAAAAATCTTTTTTTTTTCAAATTTTTTTTATTTTTGTTTTATGTACATTGGTGTTTCGCCTGCACGTATAACTGTGTAAGGGTGTCAGATCTTGGAATTACAGACAGTTGTTAGCTGCCATGTGGATGCTGGGAATGGAACTCAGGTCCTCCAGAAGAACAGTCAGTGCTCTTAACCTCTGAGCCATCTCTCCAGCCTTTTATAATGACTGTCTTAAGAGTTTTGAGAACATGGATGTTTTGGGCTTTTTTTTTTTTTCAGTATTAGCTCAAAATAACACAGTTACTTTGAAAGGTAAAGTTTAAGTGAGCACCACTGTGAGACGTGGTGACAGGACAGCAAAGACACTGCTGATGACACAGTTCTGTTCCTCTGTTGGCTCTGTGCTCAGACTTCTCACCTCCAGACCCATTGACGGGGCACTGCCATCCCTCAACCCATCTGTCCCAAAACCATCTGCTCCAAATGTCAGAAGCTGAGGCCATCACCAGTAGGTTACACTCTACAGAAGATCCTAAAGTTAGGCGCAGCAGAGCCCTAATATAGAGTAAACAATATGATTGCTCCTGATCACAGGATGTCAGTCCCCACCACTCAGTTACCTACTCTGATATGGAAATGTCACAAGGCCACATTGGCAGGGTGTGAAGCCCTCTCTATCACCTCCCCATCTCAAATGTAGCCATTGCCTTATCATAGGCTCAGTGCCAGCTTTCCCCAAGAAACCTAATCAGGACAGACACTCCAATAGTCCAGTAGAGGAGAGCTTTGCTCTCCCACCATCCACCTGATAGTCTACAAATGGAGGCTCTGGAACAATCCCAAGCAAGGGGCACACTGCCACTTTATACCAAATTCTCAGCTCCTGAGTGCTGAGAACAGAATGCATCAGAGGATTGCGACAACCCAGAAACTGTCCTTCTGTGTGAACTAACAGAAAATCTTACACATCCCCTGAGAGCAGCCTCCTTGACTGCAACCGAGAATTCCTACTGGAGGGCAGAGGCTGCCCATCGCTCACTGGTGCCTCCTCTACTTGGTAGCTGCCGCTCTGTGCTGACAAGCTGGCAGGAGTGTGGGTGTCGGGGACAATGAGACTTGCTGTTTGTCTGGAGAAAGGCTGAGCAGTGCTATCTCTGGCAGAAATGACATAAATGACAGGTTTCATCTGCTGCCTCAAGTTTCTGAACCCCTGACAGGGACCTTCATCACATCGAGGAAATAGCACAGACTCCTGGCTTTTCATTCCTGGTCAGCTTATGGTTCCCACCCCCCTCCTGCCAACCTCACCAGAATTCAAAGGCACAGGGCAGGGAGACAAGCAGACTTCCTTTCTGAAGCTAGTCAATGGCCTGCCCTTTTATTCTGCTGGAGGATGGAGAAAGTTCTTTTCACCTTGTTCTCATCAACAAATGGGCACCCCACCACCCCCAATCAGAAATTGCAAACCACAGCCAGGCACTAAGATAATTTGTCTGTATTTTTTGCAGTTCAAAGCAGTAAAGTTATCCAAATGCACACGCCTACAAGAGGCTCAGTTTTTTTTTTTTCTTCAAATTTGTCAATGTCAATAAAACATTTTAGAATAAATTTTTTAAAATTTAAAACTATCCATATATTTAAAGCAGGTGATTACATGTTGCTATTTCTTTTTTCTTTTATAAAATAAAGTCTTTTTTTAGCCATGTATCCCCTTATTCTCCCTCCCTTACCCTTTCCAATCCCAGCTGGTTGTGGCGGCGCACACTGGTAGAATTTGCTGAAGATGGCAGAGGCAGGAGGATCACCAGTTCGAGGCCAGCCTGAGCCACATCTTGCTATTTAAATAATTAATCAGTTAAAGGAAACCATGGGCAGCTGGGTGTGGGAAAGGCCAGCAACACCAGCACTAGGAACGCTGAGGCAGGAGGATGGAGGCCAAGGCAAGGAAGGTTACAAAGTGAGGCACTATCTCAAAAGCCATATGGGGGGAGAGGAGGAGGAAGAGAAGGAAGAAGTAGTAGTAGTAGTAGTAAGACACAGAAAAAGGAAAAGAAAACAACTGGTGTAAGTTTAGCAGAATAGTGTCTGCAGCCATCACTGCTGGCCAGAAAGGACCCCTTAGCCCAGCAACTGGGGCAGAATGGGAACACAGTGAGCTCACATCTCAAAAGTTAAAAGGGAGGTAGGAAGGAAGGGCACAAAGAAGAGAAGAAAAACAAACAAACAAACAAACAAACAAGAACAAAAACTAGTTCTGGGGAAGATTCCCGCTTCTGGAGAGCCTGTGAGCATCTCCTCCTCTGCTCCACAGCACTGTGGAAGCACAAGGAATACACCCCAAAACAATGGGAGAGGCCAACAAACAAGCACACCAAGGCAGAGTGGGCACACAGCACGGCTCCTCTAGGACAAAGAGCAAAGGCACGCCCCTCCAGGCCAGGATGCAAGAGGTGAACCGGGTTATGCCTATCAAAGATACAGTTTCAGCCGTCATTGACCAAGATTCCATCTAGCAAGGAGCAGATGGGAGGCCAAGGGGTCCTGGAACATGCAAGCCTGGGTGTGCTCCACATGTGAGCTGAGGGGCAACTGTTGTTTAGTTGGTCGGGCAGAGATGGCTCATTTCAGGGCCAAATTGTGTTTCTTTCACTGGCCTTTCTTAGCTTTTGGACTCTAATTCTAAGGCCAAGGCATCTTTCTTTCACTGGCTCTGATTCTAGAACCGAGTGTCTTCCTCTGGTACTGGTTTCAGAGTCAGGGCATGTTTCTTTGGTTCTGGGTTGAGGGATAAAGTGTTTCCTTCATTGGCTCAGGGCTCAGATCCTGGCTAATCCCCTCTCCTACAGCGTCACTTCACAAGTCACCTGGGTTTTTACTATGCTGCTGAAAGAAGGCAGCAGCACATTTCCAGTAACAAATGCTTTGTAGGTTTTTGAAAGGCTGTTTTTATTTATGTGCTGTGTGTCTCTCTGTGTGTAGATTTGCATAGTGCGGGTGTTCAGAACCACAAGGGCATTGGAGGCCCCAGAACTGGAGTGACAAGTGAATACAGGTGAGTGTTAGGGACCAAACCCAGGTCTTCTACAGAACAGCGAGTGTTAACACTGCACTCTCTGCAGCCTGTAAGCCTGACTCAGAATGGGAGTCAGCGGGACTGGGATGTGGCCTACAGAGTCCCACCCCAGGACTCCCTGAAAGACCTAAAACGAACTATCTTGTAGTCTGGTGCAAGCAGGGACAAGGCAGGATAAGGCAGCATTTCACCTCTAATCTTTCTCAAGGTCACTTGCTTCTTTCACACACTAGGAACTGGGAAACATCTACTACATGCCAGGTCTGGGGCCACAAAGACTCACACCCCTTTCTGCATCTTCAACAGCCTCTGAACATCCTCCCCATGCTCCTCTCCATACTTCTCACCATCTCAAACACAAAACTTGGAGTCATCACCTGCCCCCTTCTCTGTCCCCACAACAGACCCTTCCATAAGCCCTAGGAACTGCACCATAGACTTCTGAATCTGGTCACCCACCCCTCCTGCACCACCTCCTGCTCAGACCCCAGTGGGTCTCCCTCTGCCATGCCCCAGTGAAGGGGAACTGCAGAGCTGGACTAGAGCCCCACCTTACACCTAACGGCTTTGGCTTGTACTCAGGGTAAAGTCTTGATCCCAGCCTGTGGCAGAACAGCAGACTATCTCAACCTCTGTTTTCCTACCTACCTCTAGTGATCCAGTATATTTCCTTAATATTTCTCTCATTAAAAAGTAAGATGAAAATTTAAAAATTAAAAAAGATTACCTGAGGGGGAGGTTGTGAGATGGCTCAACAGGTAAAAAGAATTTCTGTGCTAGCAGTGACTTGAAGTCAATCCTAGGAAGGCATGCAAAGGTAAGGAGAAAACCAGCTCCATAAAGTCCTGCCCACCACTTGCATGCCACAGCAAGTGTGCTTACACATACATCGTGTACCCCCTCCAATAATAATGAATACATTTTTTAAAAAAGAAAAATGTACTTTTAGGCATGCAGTGGTGGCACGTGTCTTCTCAGCACTCGTGCAGAGGCAGGAGGATGTCTTGAGTTTGAGGCCAGCCTGGTCTACAGAGCAAGTTTCAGGACAGCCAGGGCTACACAGAAAATCCTGTCTTGAAAAACAAAAAAACAAAAAAGTACTTTTCTGGAAGCTAGGGAGGTGTCTAAGTAGGACAGAGTCTGTACTCTGCAAGCATGAAGACCCAGGTCTAGACTCCAACATCTACATTAAAGCTAGGCATGATGGCACAATCACCTGTAATTCCAGCACAGATGAGAAGTCAGGGCACAGACAGAAAGATCCCTAAGGCCTAATAGCCACCAGCCTCGCTCCAGGTACAGTGAAGCCATCTGAAAAAATAGAGCAGAGTGACAGAGCAGGACACAGCATCCTCTGCTGGCCTTTGCACATACACTTGCATTACACCTCAGCCGGAGTTTGATACCTGAACAGTGTCTCTGTCCACAGCCCACTCTCAGCTGGAGTGCCAAGAGGGATGAAGATGCTGCAGACACTGAAGCAGCTCTCAGCAGCCTGCTTTTCAACAGCAAAACCTGAAAATCAGCCTAAATGTCACCTTCACAAATGGGCTACGCACAGTTAAAGAAGTCCATGCATCCACAGCGGTTTGCAGAAACAAAACTGAGGGCACCAGCACTAAACTGTTCCACAAATCCTAGCCAATGTGATATTAGAAACCTGGAGCCAGATATTGGGGTAAAACTGGAAGTTCTGAGAAGCAGAGGAACAAGCCACTAGAGAAACTTCTTAAAACTATGAATCCTCAGGCCAAAAGGATTCTGTCTCCACAAATCCTCAAACTGAGGAGGGGAAGTGAAGGGCTCAATTCCTGTCTCCTCCCGCCTTATATTCCTTTCTCTGCCCAGCCATATCACTCCCTGTCTTGATCTTCCTAGTACTAGGATTAAAGGCCTGTGTACTTTCCAAATACAAGGAGCAGAGGCATAGTATCTCAAGTGCTGGGATTAAAGGTGTGAGCCACCACTGCATGGCTCTGTTTCTCTTTTGGACTGGATTAATCTCTGTGTAGTCCAGGCTGGTCTTGAACTCACAGAGATCCAAATGAATCTCTGCCTCCTGAGTGCTAGGATCAAAGGCATGTGCCACCACTGTCTGGCCTCTATGGCTAATTCTGTGGCTGGCTCTGCCCTCTGATCTTCAGGCAATCTTTATCTGTTTAGAGTACAAACAATATATCACCACACTAGACCAACAAAAACCAGGCTTAATGATCATCTGGCAGACCTATGTATGAGAGTTAACTCAGGAGAGGCCATGCTCTCCCAGATCGTCTGCAGGCAGGCTACAGAAGGCAGGCCAACCTGAGTTCCAGCTGGCTACCTACGCATCATGCCACTCTTTCTTCAAATGCCAAATGCAGACAGAGAAGGTTGGCTAGGTGGATGAACTTAGGAACAGTCTGACACATAACAGGCACTGTGGTTACAGTAAGAGGCTGGCATCACAAGTCTCAAAGTCTGGCCAGTCCCTAGTGTCCTTGCTTTGACAAGCCACAATGGCCAGCCACTGAGGACCAGACGCTACAGCAGCTCAGCACTCATTGAGTGGCTTGAGTCCAAACCTGGTCAATGAACAGCCACTCTGGAGAGCAAGACACAGGCACTAAGGAAATCTGGTGCTCCCCTGTCCTACCCTGCACTTGCGTGCATGTGTGTGTGTGTGTGTGTGTGTGTGTGTTTAAAAAGACCTCATTAGCCAACGTGGTGACACTTGGAGGCAGAAGCAGGCAGATCACTGTAAGTTTGGGGCCAGTCTGGTCTACATAGCAAGTTCCAGGCCAAGCAAGATTACATAGTGAGATCCTGTCTCAAAAATTACTCTATATACCACAACTTTTCCTGAAGAGGTTGATGGTGAGATCAAACCTAGAGCTCAGCATGAGAAAGCACGTACTCTAAGCTATACTCTGATCCTGACTCACATCTGTTTTCACCACATAAAGAACCTAAGCGACACAGCTGGGTCCACAATCGCTCCAGCAGCTGAAGTGCTTTGCTCAGAACACTAAGGTTCTGGCATTTCCTTGCAACCATAATGGCAATGTGCCAAAGGAGAAACAGCTACAAAGCCTGTCACATGGCACCTGTCACATCCCACCCTCCCCACACCCCACTCACCAATGGCCCTGCGGAAGTTCTCCATCAGCACTTCTGTCTTCTTGATCTCTGTGGAGTACACCTCACTCCCCACCATCGGGCAGAAGGGGACTTTACTGCCCAGCTCCTGGGCAATAGCCAGAGCCAAGGCTGTCTGCATAGGACGAGAATGGGAAGACATTGGCTTAGAGTTAGAAATGGTTATACAGAGAGACAAAGTACTAAAACAGCACCTGCCGAGAACAGTGGGGTCTCATCTTCTACCTTCACCTGGCATGTTTCCGGGTCAGAAGGTCTCTGTGTATACTCTGCACATCATCTACCCAGCCTTGATCACCAGCATACTTACAATGTAGGTCTAGTAAAGGCCTGACTGTAAGTACCTCACACATGCCTCACACTGAAGTCCATGCTACAGTCCTCCTCACTCTACCACAGAAGCAACAAAGACTAAACACACAGTCCAGATGCCACAGCCTAGAGACAGGCACATGTGAACCAGCAGCGGTATCTCAGAACAGGTTCTCACCAGAAACAGCACCATCTTCCCAACTCTTCTCTCGCAGACTCAAAGAGCATCTGGCCTGTCTGCTCCAGCTCCTGCAAGGCCCCAGGCCGCTTTCTGTTTGTACATGTACCACAAACACCAACCTTAAGCCAGTAGAAACCAGCAATGAAGGGAGGTGTCACTTAATGTCCACTTTATGTTAAGTGGTCCAAGAGAATGAATTTTTTTGACATGAGTTGGTGCTAACAAGAAACATTAGCATGCTCTGTGAAACAAATGGCTACTGGTAACCCAGCTACAGGGGGAAGAGGCTAAGCAAGGCCAGACACAGGAGAGATCTGGGCAGCTATCAAGTATGAAAGGCAAATGTCTGAGAGCGACTGAGAGCAGGAGATGCCATGGCCTTTAAAGCTGTCGGCCTGAACAAAGAATAAATGACCTGCCAAAGGGGCTTCCTGCTGCTTTCAGTCCTTCTCGGTGATGCTTTCAAGATAGTGAATCTGGCAGCAAATTAGCATCCAGTACAGTGCAGACAGAAGTAGCCCGAGCTCAGAAACCGGATGATCATGCTAACCGCCGCCATTCAGAGTAACCTTAGCACTGACCGCCGCCATTCAGAGTAACCTTAGCACTGAGCAGATGCGGTGGCCTCATCAGTCAAATGAAAGGTTAAAGTACTAGGCTAGATCACAGGTAGCAAACATGTTGCCCATGAACTGGTTCATGTGGCTCTCATTATCATGTGGCAGCAGTTGCCTCCCTACTACAGCCCCTCAGCCCAGAGCATCTGGGAACACACCTGCCACTGCCTCTGCCCAAGCACACACCTGCGTTTGTGAGCCCAGAGCAGGCAACAGTAACACTGATGTTCCAGAAGCAAGGGGAAGATGTCTGGACTGTGACAGGGCATAAAGTGAGGAATGCACTCTGCCATGGGACACCGGTGGGGGCCAGGGGCTGGCTGTGTTCACCTCCTACCATAATTCTGCCTGTTCCTGCCGTCTTTTCCAAGTAGTTCCACAGACCTCAATTCTCCACCTTGTCTTCTGACTTCAGAGTGCCCTCACAAACTCAGTGGCCCCCTTGCCTCCTCTGATCTAATTCAGAAGTGGCCACCTGTACACTTCATGAGACAGTTAATTAAGTGTCTTCAGTTAATGCATGAGGGGAGCGCTTTGAAGTTTCCAGTTTCCTCTGGGTGAAGGGGCCTAGAAGGAAAGCACATAATGGACCTGCCTAGCCCCCCTATCTTCCACTGGAGATGTCCCATGGACCTTCCACAGTTAGGTATCAACCTCACATTCTAGTATGTATTTTCCTGTTTTGGTTTAGGGTTCTGATCGTTGCTTTGTTTTGTTTTTTACAGCGAATTACCACACAGCTAGCCTGGCACTCTCACTACATAGCTCAGGCTGGCCTGGCAATCCTTGCCTCAGGCATGTGAATGTGTGCAGGTCCTGGTTTCTATTTTATAGATTAAGACTCAAGGCAGACAGCACGGCCAGGAGGCAGGCACCATCCACAGCTCCATTTTCCCTTGTGAGCGCATCCCATGCTGCTGACTCTGGGCCCATGAAGAAGCTGCTGCTGTAAGAGGGCTCAGTGGGTCTCCTTCTATCTCATCTGAGTGTCTCCTTTCTTAGCCTAAGCACTGGCCCCACTGTCGACGGCATGGGGTCTTCAGGAATGACATTGCAGCAGTACAGTAAGGATGCCCACGTCTCTCCACACAGCAAAGCAGCCTTGCCTTCAGGAGCACTCAAATGTCTCCTCAGACAGCACATGCCTTCAAACTCATCACATCAGAAAACCTGCAAAGTGAGGCCCAGGGCTGAGTTCTTCACATTTCCTGGGAGGAAACTGACCAAGTATCACACAGGAATGAAGGACTCATATGCTAGCAACATGGTGCCAGTTCCACAAAAAACCCAGGGGTCCACAAAGCACCTGTAGGGCTACAGCATGGACTCTACCACACAAGTTTGCAGAGTCTGTAGCTACTAGTACCACACAGCATTAAACAGAAACCCCTGAAGAGAAACAGGAGCACAGAAAGGCAGAAAAGATGAGCCACCAGGGAATCCACCTGGGGACAAGGCAAGTAAGGAAAAGTCCCCTGGCACACTCACACACAACTGCACTGCATGTGTGTGACAGCCCAGAAACCTACAGAGCAGGCCCCTCACTAAGCTCTCAGCACAGTCTGAGGGGAGGGAGGGAAGAAGCTTCCTAGATTTGCTAAACCAACTCCACAAGCAAAATGAATTTAGAATAAAAGAGAGAAGAGAGCAAAAAGACTCATCTTTGGGAGGTTGTGGCCAGACTCGGATAAGCACTATAGGACAGCCATGAAAGGTTCAACAAAGCAATTGCTCTAAAAATGTCAGTAATGGGTTGGCTCAGGAGATCCAGGCACTGATGATGAGGTGGATCCCCAGAATCTCTGAGGTGGATCCCTAAATCCACAAATGAAAAAAGAAAACCAACTCCCACAAACTATTCCCTAACCACCACATGTATGCCACAGCAGATGCAAACTACCCCCTCAAATTAAGTAAATGTAACTGTTTAAATGTCAGAATCAGTATGAGAAAACAAAGCAAAGCCAGTGGGCACAGCAACTCTTGTAAACAAAAGGAGGTAGACACAGGGTTACTGCCGGGTGTGGCCTCTGGCTCAGTGGCTTCTCTTTCCAGTGCTATTGAGAATGAAGCCCAGGTCCTTTTGTGAGCATGCACCACTGAGACACCTGGTAGTCAGAATTTTATAATAAAAATGAGAAACTGAAGAATTTTCTTTTCTATATGTCATCTCATCTTGTGTATGCACACATGTGCATACGTGTGTGTGTGTGTGTGTGTGTGTGTGTGTGTGTGTGTGTGTGTGTGTGTGTAGGGAGGGTGTATGAGCACATTTGTATAAAGGCCAGAGGCCGACCCTAGGTATCAACCCCAAAAACTTTTCTTTTCTTTTTTTTTTTTTTTAATATGGACACACCAGGTGTCTTGAGTGTAAGCTACATATATTCACATGTTCACAGAGGCCAAATGAAGGAATCCACCTCTTTGGAGTTAGAGTTACTGACACCTGTAAGGTACCAAGTATGGGTGCTGGGAACCAAACTCGGGTTCTGGGGAAGGTCAGCAACTGCCTTAACCAATGAGTCATCTCTCCAGGCCTCACACATAATTTCTGAGACAGGACCTCTCACTCATTCAGTCAGCAGTGGAATTAGAGGCAAGAACCACCACTCAGACCCACATGCTGTGTGGCAAGCTGTTACTGACTGGGCCATCTCCCCAGCAGTTAACTCAGCACTGTTATTTCCTTTTCACTTAAAAAGCAAAGCAGAACAAAACAAAACTCAACTGTGCTATCTTTGAAAGCCTACGCCTATTGAGTACTGAGGAGCATGCCTGCAATCCCAGCTACTTGAGAGGCTGAGACAAGAGAACAGAAAATGAAGGCCACCCTGGGCTATACACGGAGTTTCTGGCCATTCCTGGGAGAGCACTTGCTATAGAGCACAAAGTCCTGGGCTTACTCCAGCACTACAAAAGTACAACTATAACGTAACAAGTTAACTGACATGGACGCCCCACAGCACAACAGGGCTCCCTACAACTTCCTCAAAAGCCTCCACCATTCTCTCCCTCAGAGCACATTAGCTAGTGCCTGCCTGCTGCAGGAGGGGTCAGAGGTAAGATGAGGACACTGTGGTACACAGGGCAAACAGCACATTGGAGACAGCACAGTTCAGTATTCTGATGACCGTTACATTCCCAGGAAAGCACCCAGCTCAAGTTGTAACCAACAAAACAAAACAAAAACGAACAAACAAAACAAACAACACCCCCTCCCATAAAAAGAAAAACAAAGTATTTTAGAGATTACCAAATGTCTTTAGGTTGAAAATCCACATTCCAACTTGAACCTCACCCAACTAGATCCCAGAAAGAGATGGAAGATCGTGGACAAACGGAAGAGCCAAAAAGGTGGAGGCTAAGGACATTCTAGAACAGGTCAGAGACACAATGCTGATGTTTAAGAAGTACAATCTACCCAGCCTGGTCTACAGAGCAAGTTCCAGGACAGCGACGGTTACACACAGAGAAACCCTGTCTCAAAAAAAAAAAAGCAGCACAATTCACAGAGAAACAAAAAATCTACTTTGTGATGTACATAATGAAGCAATAAAAGCAAAACAGCTCCAAAGCACCTAGAAGGAAAACCAGAAACCCTCGTAATCAGACTGCTAAACAGAGAAATGGGGGAAAGACAACACTGGAAAGACCACCAAACAGATCACTGTGCCCAGCACAAGCATCTTTCAGACTGGCAGTCCATGCCTGTAATCTCAGCACTCAGAGGACCAGGTGGGAGCACTACAGCAGAGGTGGGCATTTTATCTCTGAGGCCAGCCTGGGCTAATGAGACCCTGCCTCAAAGGACAACAATCAAACAATAGAGTCCTTTCCACTAACAAACCCACAGAAGGAACTTCCAGCCAAGGCACTTTAGGGAAACAGCCAGACAGAAAGGGCAGGGGTGTGACCTGGGAAAACATGGGAAGCAAGTGTAGAGAGCAGTGAACTCAGTGAACTCATACTAGAGGGTTTGGCCTGTTTACTATCACTCTTCCTCTACAGTAAGATTCACTCTGAAGGTGTGGGGAGGCACGCCTTTAATCCCAACACTCACAAAGCAGGAGGTGGACAGCAGTGTTCAGGGTCTATATACTGAATTCTAGGACAGCCAGGGCTACTATGTGAGACCATCTCAAAACAAACAAATACACCATCTATTCAACAGTTATGATTTCAAAGTAAGAATTAGTTATTCTCTCACCACTGTGAGAGACTGTGGGAGGTGAGGTGCTGGAAGGATGGGTGCTGTGGGATTTTTGTTTTCACTGTGTGAAGATGTGTCACTGTAATTGGTTTAATAAAGAGCTGAATGGCCAATAACTAGGCAAGAGACACAGGCAAGATTTCCAGGAAGAGAGAGGAAGAGGAGAAACCTAGATGCTGCTCAGATTACACCCAGGAGACACCAGAAAACAAAGAGAAAACAGGAAGTGCAAGAGGGGAGAGAGGTAACACCACAAGACAGAACACAGATTAACATAAATGGGTTAACTGGTTAAGTTTAAGAGTTAGTTGAGACAAGCCTAGGCTAAAGGCCAAGCTTTCATGATTAATAGCAAGTCTCTGAGTTATCTGTGAGCCGGCGGCCGACAAGAAGCCTTATTAAAGGTGGAAAAGGCTATATTTTTACACACACAAGCCCAGGTGCCTGCTCTCTGTGGCCTTTGTGAAGAAAAATCTTGGCTCAGCCTAGGCACCTTGGTAACTTTCAAGTATCTCACTGGCCAGGCATAGTGGAGTTCGTCTGTAATCCCAACAGCTGAGGTCAAGGCTGGGATACGTGAGACCCTGTCCTGTCCTACAAGCATGACAACCTGAGTTCATTCCCAGATCTCACAATAGAAGGGCAGAACCAACTCCTGAAAGATGTCCTCTGACCTCTACACATCCTATGTAACATAAGCACACTCACACACACCACAGGTAGGAGGAACATCCTCAAAGCAGGCATCATTCTGGAGACTTTTACAACACTCAAATCAACAGAAAGGTATTTCCTAACAAACAAAGAGATAAAAGGAACATTCTAGAGACAATGAGATCCTCCAAGGATTTCACTCAGCTGAAGGTAGACCAGGGTAATTTTAATTTTAGAACACAGATTTTTATATGCGAAATTGTATTTTTGCACATTAATTTTTAAAACATTCATATGGCCAGTCTAGCTAGAGAGAAACTAGTTAAGACATGAATTCAATTGGACTTAAACATCAGTATCATTCTCTTGGGTAGCTTAAAAAAAAAGAGAGAGAGAAAATGAATGAGTACCTTGCCAGTTCCAGGCGGCCCTGCCAGTAAGACAGCTCTTCCAGCCATTTTTTTGCTTTTGATTAATTCTACTATGACTCCACATGCCTGCACACAATGGAAAGAAACAGTCAGTATTAAAGTGCTTCAGGGTCCATACAATTCACATACTCTTCCAGCATTGTTTGCACTGGCACAACACTGCTAGGGAGTGGAGTGGAACAGTGGAGCTCAGGCAGCAAAGCCGTGTGCTCGGTCACAAGATCGATGCTACAGAGAGAAAAGGGTGATGAGAGTGAGTGGCTATGGGGAGCTGGGAGGTCTTTCTCATAACACTGTATGCAACATCTAAGTCCCGGGCAGAAATCTACATTCCAGGCAAAAACCAAAAACTCAAAATATGGCAAGCAGATGCTTGGACTGTCTAAGGGACAAGCTGAGGCAGCTAAAGTGTAGTGAAGAGGATGGGAGATGGAGGCCAAGGCAGCAGCACCCAGCACAGACCTGAAGCTTATTCAAGTTCAAAGGCACAGGGATGCAAATCCTGGCCAGGGTGGCTACAGCAACACTATCTAACAAAAAAGGCATGCTATGAATCCACCCAATAAAAAGAACTAGAAAGAGCTGGTGGGATGGCTCAGTGGTAAAGAGCCTTTGCAGTGCAAACGTGACTTGCTGAGTTCAATCCCTGGATCCCACAGTGGAAGGAGAGACCCTCTGACTTTCACCAAAGCTGGCTCTCTAACTTGCCAGCTGAGTGCCCTTAGACTTATTTTACTTACAACCTCTGTAAATCGTGATTATTCATCTGAATGCAAGTGTTCAAAGTAAGCTTTTGGACACATAAGAAAGAGCTTAGGGGTAAAATGTGCAGTTTGCTCTGAAATGTGACAGGAGATTGATGAGTGGCCAGGTATACTATAAAACATCACTGGAAGATGATAACTGTAGAATTTAGGCACACTAGTATTTACTGTGCAAATATTTCAATTTTTTATGTCTAGAAAGCATCATACCAGAGTGAGGGTTACTAGACAGAAATGAAATAACAAACAATGGGCACAAAGTCTCCTGACAAACAGAAAGCGTTCAACTATCATTACCTGCTTACAAGAAAAGGTGCCAAGTGAGCTAGGGTCAACTGTTTCCCTTTTAGATAGATGGCACTCCAAGAAGAAACCAGAGTCTTCTCCCTGGCACCTTCTGTTTGAAAGAAGCTGAGAAAGCAGTCTTCACCAAATGTAAAGATCAAGTCTTTGTAGCTATTTGAGCCTCTGTAGAAACCAGAGTGGAGAAGGCTGAGGAAATGGGAAGAATACTGATTTGGGGTGGGATGAGGGGTGGGGGGGACGGGGACTGGCTTTATTACTGATGAACTGACAGGTGGAAAGGTGGCCTGACCTCTTCCACCTTTGATTTCTTCATGTGCAAAATAGAAAAGATCAGAAACCTGGCATGTCTGTCAGAGATTTTAAGTAGACTGAACCGGAATAGCTAAATAGTGCTGGGATGGGGAACAGGCCAGATTGTTCCTCCTCATCACTCTCCTTCCAGGTCAGCTCCCAAGCCCAAAGAAACCGTATCAACTCTGAAAACTGTACCTAACCCCACAGCCTTCCACTGCGTTTCCGGTGAGACCTAACTCGGCGTGCCCTGACCCGCAAAGGATGCGATCTTTGCTCGCTAATGTGATCCCTGCTTCTCCTACTGATCTCGGCGGCCCGGGTCCGCTCGCACACGCCCCGCGCCCACCTCTCTCGCGTTCTCCTGGCCCACGAGCCCTGAAGCCGCCTGCTTGGCCAGGCCGCTCTCGTCCAGTCCCAGCCCCTTCACGTGGCTGTGGGAGGCGATGCGCTGCGTCTTCGTGGTGCTCTTCACTTCCTCAATCTTCATCTTGCCGAGTGTCTGGAGACACAACTGGCGCAGACAGAGGTAGGAGGAACTGCGGCGCGCCAGGCACCCGGGTTACCACGCGGCCGTTACTAGGCCGCTCTTTGGGACCCGCCCTTACTACCGCGCCATTGGTGGGGGGGAAAAAGGCTTTTCTTTCTATTGGCTACAAGCTACGCCCGTCGCTGGCTGAGAATGAGTTCCGCCCACCAACTTCCGTTTGTGTCCCAGGTTGAATTTCCCCCAAGGCAGGCATTTCCTTCCCTAGCTACCTGTGATGGGGAACCGCTAAATACTTAAAGCATTATCAGTGTTAGTGGTAGTTTTTTGTTTGTTTTTTATAAAGCTTCTTTTAATTTTTTTAAAACTAAGATGTTTGTGCCAGGGTGGGTTGACTCACTGACTATTATCTGGCTGCCCGGAGAGAACTTTCAGCAAAGCAGCTGCCCACATTTTTCCCAGGCCAATCGGAGTATAAACACACCCCAAGGATGCCCTGAAGAAACGGCTCAGTCAACTACTTTCCTTTTTTTCTAGAATAAAATAGATCCAGAAGGCACTATTCCAGCCAGGACTTTACCAAATAATGTCATAATTTCGGTTATCACATACCTAATGCACTCTTTTTAGATGAGTTTATGTAGTTATGGCTGGCCTAGATCTTCGTGCCTCTGCCTCCTGAGTGCTAGGATTAAAGACATTGCCACCCTACTCATACCAGCCATCTTCAGCAGGCAAGAGTAGGTACAGTTCTCCAGGTAGCCCAGGAAAAAGGCCTATCTATGATTGGTGAAAACATGGCCCCTCATCTGACTCAGCAAGTGTTATTGGTGCAAATATAGTAGTTCAGTTTCATGAACCATTGTGCCATAGCATAAATTTAATCTTTCATTTGCATGAAGGGCTGTCCTAATGTTGGCAAACATTCTTATTTACCCTTCCCTACAGCATTCCGGCTATCAAAGCAGGTGTCCCTCACTTTTCAAGTCAGCTACGAGACACCTTCTTATGCTGCAATATGCAATACATTACAAAATTTAGGCCTGCTATAAGACTTCTCTTGAGTAGTCTTTTGACCTCTATTAATAGTATTGTGGGCCAAGCTGTTAATATGAAGAAGACAAGACAAGGGGCTGTATCAGTGAAGATGGTGATGAAATGACAGCCCGAGGGTTCCAGAATGACTGGGACAGAAATGACAAGTGACAGATAGCAGAGAAACGAAAGGCAGAGGTTGTTAGCCAAGATCCAGGGAGCTCCAAGTCTCTTTATTATTTTATGTATGAGGGTGTTCTGCATCACACATGCAGTGCCTGAGGAGGTCAGAAGAAGGCATCAAATCCCATGAAACTGAAAGTACAGATGGTTGTGAGTCACCATTTGAGCGCTGGGAACTGAATTTGGCTCCTCTGGAAGAGCAGTCAATGTTCTTAACTGCTGACCCATCTCTCTATCCCAGGGAGCTTCAAATCTTAAGGGCCAAAAGTCATAATATCAGACATTGTAGGAACTGAGGGGGCCTAACACCTGACCATTCAGAAGCTATAATGCTAGCAGACATTGCTTGCTGCTAGAAGCTGTGTATAACAATAGTTGCTATATATAGGGGCCGCAGGTAGTTAAAGCTAAGGGCAGTAAGCAGCCAACCTGAGCACTGGAGAACTGCAAGCCTCTGGAACAACAGGCCCCTAGCCCTCAGAGCTGAAGCTGCAACCTCTGGTTCTGCCAGTCCAGTCCCTGGGCTGTGGTACTCGAGTTCTTCCAGCACAGAAGAACTTCGCATATACCTGGGATTTCTATCTGAGCAGAGTAGAAGGACTCAGCCATCTTTTCTAATATTTATTTTATTTTATGTGAATTGGTGTTTTGCCTGCATGTATAACTGTGTAAGGGTGTCAGATCTTGGAATTACAAACAGTTGTTAGCTGCCATGTGGATGCTGGGAATCGAACTCAGGTCCTCTGGAAGAACAGTCAGTGCTCTTAACCGCTGAGCCATCTCTCCAGTCCCAGACGCAGCCATCTTATTGGTTATGGCAGGGTCACTTCCCAGCACCATGAAACAAAAAACTATAAGCTAAAGAAATTCAACCAGTGGCCGAAGAACACACAACAGATAATCAGCACCAGAACTCCCACGGAAAACTTAAAGCTGGAAATGCTGCATCACATTTATCCTATCCCACAGCTCAGGTGAGATAATAAGCCAGAAAATACATTCTGTCAGGTTAAATAGTAATATTGTTTACCTTCATAATTGCACCTCCATCCATTCAACAAGCAGTTCTTAGCATCCATGTAACCAGGTGCTATAGTGCACTCAGATACAGGCAGGCAGTAACCTTAATGAGTCTACATCAAGTTGGAAAATGTGCAAGAAATGTGCTGGACAAATCCTCTATGCAAACCCAAAGTAGGCACCAGGAGTAGCCTGCAGAGCCCAGGAAGGCATCAGTAAGGTGATGATGCCTGTGTGAAATCCTGAATGACAGCTGTGACTACCTCAGAAATAAATAATACAGCACTATCTTTTTTTTTTTTAAACTTTATTTATTTATTTATTTGCCTTGGTGTTTGCCCGGAACTGGAACTACAGACAGCTGACAGCTGCCATGTGGGTGCTGGGAATCGAACCCAGGTCCTCTGGAAGAGCAGACGGCGCTCCCAACCGCTGAGCCATCTCTCCAGCCCCAATACAGCACTATCTTACAGATGAGTAAACTAAGGAGGGTAAGCCTTGACCAGACAGTGTGGACAGGAAAGCCAGAGGCGGCTGAACAGTTAAGAGCACTGGCTACTCTTGTAGGATACCGGTTCAGTTTCCAGCACCCACGTTGAGTAGCTTATAGCTGTCTGTAACTCATGCTCCAGAGATCCAACACCATCCTGGCTAGTTTAGTGTCATCTAGACACAAGTTAAGAGTTACTTGGGAACAGGGAACCTCAATTGAGAAATTACTGCCTATGGGCAAGTCCGGAGTGCATTTTCTTAGTGATTGATATGGAATGACCCAGGAAATTGTGTCACTTCTCTGACTGGTGACCCGAGGATGTGTATGAAAGCAGGCCAGGCAAGCCTTGGAGAGCAAGCAGGGAAGCAACTTCCTCCATGGACCCCGCTTCAGCTCCTGCCTCCAAGCTCCTGCCCTGATGTCCTTCAGTGATGGACCGTGATGTGAAACTATCTTTCCTCTCCAAGCTGCTTTTATTGTAATGTTTTATCACAGCAATAGAAACCCCAACTAGGACAACCCTCCTCTTCTGACCTCTTTGAGCTTTTCAGGTACCAGAAGCAAATGTGGTACACATGCATGCATGCAGGCAAAATGTTCATACACATACAATTAAATAAATCTAAAAGAAAAAATTAATTGCACGTGTATTTGTGCTTTCTGGATTATCTGAATGTGCACGAAATGTATGAAGGTACCGTTGGAGGCCAGAAGAGGGCATTGGAACCCCTGGACTTGGGTTGTGAGCCACCAGGTGTGGGCAGTGTTAACCAAACCTAGGTCTTTTACAGAAGCAGCAAATACTCTTAGCTACTGAGCCATCTATCTCTCCAGCCCAGAACTTATTAATTTTCAAACACTGAAATCAATCATAAAATTTCACCAATCACAACGGAATGAAACTTGAAATAAGAAATCAAATAAAAGGAAAATTCACAAAGATGTAGAAATTTTAAACCAATTCTTCTTTTCTTCTTTGCATCTTGAGACAGGGACTCCTGCTAATCTTGAAAAGCCTTTCCCCCTCACACTCCTGGTCTTTGCACCTTGCTGGGATCACAGGTGTGCAGCACCACACCCAGCAACAGCATATTCCTAGACAACTAACACGGTAGAGAGCAGACCACCAGGGGAGTCAGGAAGCACCCCAAAGACAGGAACAGGTGTGCATCTAAGAGCTCAGCACCGGGGAAGTAGAAACAGGAAGACCCCACATTCAAGGCCTGACTGCAATGCACAGCAAGATGATGCTGAATTCTGGCTTTTGTTACAGTATGGATGGACCTTGAAGCATGCACACTAAAACAAGCTGAGGGATGGGGGTTTGCTCAGTGACAGAGCACTTGCCTAGCATGCATGAGGCCTAAAGTTCAATCCCCAAGTACTGCAAACACACACAGACACACACAGACACAGACACACACACACAAAACAAACACACACAACCTTGTAAAACAAGGGACAAACCACTAATACCATGTATTGACGGTATTTTTTTTTAGTTTTAGTCTTTATTTTTAGTTGGTTGTTTGTGTGTGTGCCATGTGAATGCAGGTGCTTGTGGAAGCCAGAGGAAGTGCTGAACCCACTAGAGCTGGATAATATAGTGGACTCAGGCCCAACAGAAGAGCAGAAAGCACTCTGAACAGCTGAGCTGTCTCTTCCATCTGACAATGAATTTTTAAATAAGGATAAAAGCACAGTCAACAAATGAGAAGATGAAGAAGTTACACTGTGTCAAATCAAAGACTTTGTTGCAGAACAATATGAAGCCACTGAAAAGACAATGGGGATGGTTAGGCAGTTAAGGGCACTTGCTGCTCTTACAGAGGTCCAGGTTCAATTTTCAGTATCTACACAGTGGCTCACAACTGTCTTTATGGTTCCGGGAACCTCATACTGGTTTCCTTAGGCACTAGGCACATTTGGGGTACACACACACACACACACACACACACACACAAACCTCATATACATCAAATAACATTTTTTAAAACACATAAAGGACTTGGTATTTCTCCAAAAAAAAAAAAAAAAAAAAAACATATTCAGCAGGAGACGAGGCTCCACACATTGTCACTGGCTCAGTGAAGCTCAGAACCCCAGAGAGACACTTCCCCACACTCAGATGGCTAGAATTAACCAAAGGGGAAATAACAGTGGTTGGCAAGGATATGGAGAGCTGGAAACCCTTGTGTAACACAGATGGAAATGCATACTGGAGCTGTGAAAAATCTTCCAGCTTTTCAAAAAGTTAAAAATAGACCGACAGATATAAATTGGCTTCTACTTTTAATGTATTTTGATTGCGAGAAACAACAGAGGATAATTGTTGGGGGTCAGGCCTCTCTTTCCATCATGGGAACTCCAGGGATTGAACTCAGGTTGTCAGAGTCTCACACTGTAACCCAGGCTGGTTTGGAACATCACTGTGTAATCTTAACTGGCTTCCAGCTTTAGTCACTTCAGTGCTGAGACTGCAGGTGTGTGTCACCAGACCCAGCTTTTCAGGTTCCTCTGGCCTCTTGTATTTTTTGTTTGTCTGTTTCTGTTTGGAGACAGGGTCTCACTCTGTAGCTCTGGCGGACTCACAGGGTTGTACACACAGATCTACCAGCCTCTGACCCCAGAGTTCTGGAATTAAAAGTGTGGGCTATCACACTTTTAATATAGGGCATATCCTTATCCAGGGTCAGTGGGAGCATGATGATGGATTGTATCAGAGTCAAGCCCGGGCTATGGAGCTAGGCTAAAGATTCAGCTTCCCTGGGATCTTGAGGAAGGGGGCAAGGACCCTTTTAGGCCAGCCATGGATTGGATACTGACCATTACAGACTGAGTGGCCTCAGGAGACACTGTCATATCTGTTCCAAAGGGAGAATTGGGAAGATAATGGCACAGTCTGAACAGGTGTGGGACCAGCATTTGCCCTAACATTTGATCTTTTGCCCTGTGACTCAGGTGGCACTGGTGGATTATGTCCAGGACTTGGATTATCAACTAGCTAAACTGGAGACTTGGGGGACTACCTCCTCTGGAATCAGTATGGGACAAACTGAGGCAAACACATGGTTAATACAATCAAGGCAGCAGAGACCCTCAGAGAAAAGGCACATTTCCATTTCATTCCTAAAAGAATCTTTAAAGCCCAAACTCAAATCAAAGAGCACAGTATAATAACTTCCTGTGGGCAAATTTATAATTAATCCTGGATTAATTGGCCTTAATGAAGTTGAATTAATTACTGGCTGTTTGTAAAGAACTTTGAACTACCTGAGTACAAAACAGCATTAAAAGGCAGAAAGGAGCCGGCATCACATTAATATGAAGAATGAATCCAAGTAATCGCAGCTCTGCAGGCAGGTTCCCGCCAGTGATTTTGTTAGGACTGCACTCAGCCTGTGCGGCTGTCCCAGGTCTAAGGAGGCTGCTGCAGAGAGGGATGCCTCCCCAGCTCGAGTGTCAGAGTGCACCCACACCAGACACAGCTACAGTCTATCTGAGCATGCCAGGCCCAGCAGTGTTTTCAAGGGGTCCTGGGCTGCCCTTCACCCACCACAGTGAATGGAAAGAACACATAATGGATGATGAATGCAGCAAAAGAATAAATCTAAAGTATGTTAAGGGGCTAGGGCATATACAGCTCACTGGTAGAGCAATAAGGTCTTGGGCTTGATCTTCACCACCTTAAAAAAACCCCTCATGTTAAAGGATGATACAAGTAAAAGATAAAGAAAGGGAGAGGGGACACGGCTATCTGAAGTATGCTGTCCAGGGTGCCTGCCGTTCACTAAGGGGCTGGCAGGTGAATTTGAAGGAAGTGAGGAAGTACGTGAGGAATTCTGGGAGAACATTCCAGGATAAACTGGCCTTGTAGGTTTCAGGAGTACTCCGGCCAGTAGGAAGGAGTGGGTGAGGCTGAGAGAAGCAGGGGCAGATGCAGAGGGGCAAGAACCATGAGTGACTCCTGTAAATTAAGATCCTGATCAGATGTAGATACATACCTATGGAAAGGGCTAAAGTTAAAACAAAGCTGAGCACTTCTTTTTTATTTTTTTCAAAGATTTATTTATTTATTATGTATACAGTATACAGAAGAGGGTACCAGATCTCATTATAGATGGTTGTGAGCCACCATGTGGTTGCTGGGAATTAATCTCAAGACTGTTCCAGAAGAACAGTCAGTGCTCTTAACCTCTGAGCCATCTCTCCAGCCCACTTTTTTTTTTTTTCAAATTATTTACTTATATTTTGTGTACTCTACTGCTTTGCCTACATGTATGTCTATGTGAGAGTGAAGACCTTGGAGTTATAAACAGTTGTGATGTCATGTGGATGCTGGGAATTGAACCTGGGTCCTCTGAAAGAGCAGTCAGTGTTCTTAACTGCTGAGCCACCTCTCCAGCCCTAGCTTAGGGTTTCTTAATTATGCCAAGTGAAAGTGTCCTGTCAATCAACTGAAGCCCCGCAGCATGGCTGGGAGTATAAAGCAAAACAGCCACTTGGAAGACATCCCAGCAAGTTCTTATAAGTAAAATAGACTCACCATGTGTCTTAATTATAGTCATCATTGCTGTGATGAAACACCATGGACCAAAGCAACTTGAGAAGGAGAGGGTGTATTAGATTTGCACTTCCACATCACTGTTCATCACTGAAGCAAGTCAGGACAGGAACTCTAACAGGGCAGGAGCTGATGCAGAGGCCATGGAACGGTGCTGCTTACTGGCTTGCTCCTCCTGGATTGTACAGCCTGCTTTCTTGTAGAATCCAGAGCCGCCAGTGCAGGAGTGGCAATCACCAGCTAAGAAAGTGCCCTACAGACCTGACTACAGCCTGATCTTATGGAGGCACTTTCTCGATTGAGGCTCTTTCCTCCAGGTGACTCCAGCTTCTGTCAGGCTGACAGAAGTTATCCAGCACACCACAAGAGCCAGCATCATTCCCTACACACACACACACACACACACACACACACACACACACACACACACACACGCACGCATCTGGGCACAGTCTTTGTCACAACTGTCCAAACTGCAAACAGCCCAGGTACTTTTCAATAGGGGAGTTGGAGATAAACGATGCTCTTCCCACACCACAGAGAACAAGTGATGGAGTGCTGGGAAAGGACATTACAGTTACACAAACAACGCTCCGAGTCTCTGTTAGCCAGAGTGAAAGAAGCCTGATTCAAGGAATCTACTACTTCATGCTGCTATTCATGGAATGCTCTGAGAAGGTGAAGTTTGGGGGTGAGGGGGGACAGGAAATGAGGAAGAGTGACTTCCAGAAATTAAAGGTGAGGGCCACTTTAATTATAGAAATCTGTTGGAGGGTTATGGGCCCATTTTTGGGTCTTGATCATGGTGACAGGTTCTGGATTCTATGAGTGAATCAAAGTGAATGGATTAGGAGCAATGGCTTGGCAGTGGAGGTACAGAGAGGTTGCTGGGTTACATAGTAACGTTAGTGGGATTGCTGGGTGGATGTTGGGTACGAAGAGATACATAAAAACTAGAAAGATGGGGCTCGCACCAAGTGCATGGGGAGGGGGAGGCTGGTGGAGTGAGGTGGAGAGTGTGGCTAGGGGTCCCATTTTTGTTTGTTCTGAGACGTCTCACCTTGTAACCCTGGGTGTTGTAGAAGTCACTATGTTAGATCAGGCTGGCCTCAAACATGCGATTTTCCTGTCTCTGCCTCCAGAGCCATTTGATTACAGGCATATATTACAATGCCTGACAGGCATTGACTTTAGGTGTTGGAGTGCCTGGGGGCAAGATCTCATATAGATCACCAGGATGGTCTTGAATTTGCTTTGTATAGATCTCTAGAACTTCCCTTCTTTCTCTCCCAAGTACCGGGCTTATAGGTATGTGCCAAGATGTATGGCTAGGAATTGATTCTTGACAAATCTACTTGATTGTGACTACCACTGGACTGCAGAGACATTTGAATACCACCATGCCTGGTTTGTATGGTGCCAGAGATAGAACTCAAGGTCCCATGCATGCTAGGTAAACACTATACCAACTGACCTACATCCCTAGCCTCTAAAATTCTTTCGGGGAAAAAGCATATAGGATGGTACAATGAAGCCTCCAGATCCATCATCCAACTCAACAATAATCAACCCACAGCCATTACACATTCCTCCCCTTTTAAGTTTCTAGTTTGGATAGCTCTTAATTCTCATAATTTCAAATATACCATAATGGGGGCCAAAGAGATGGCTCCATGGTTAAGAGCACTGGCTGCTCTCACAGAGGGTGTTGCTATGGAGCCTGCTATGAGGTAGCACATCATGGCAGGAGCTGGTTCAGTTCCAAGTACCCCCATGGTATCTCACAACTTTCTGTAAGTTCAGTTCCAGTAGACATGATGCCCTCTTCTGGCCTCTGAAGGCACTGCACACATGTGATGGACTTAAAACACATGCAGACAAAACACCCATACACATAAAGATAATTAATGGATAAAACCCCAAATACAGAAAGTCACTTTTAAAGTACATTTGGTATCTTTACTGTATTTTTCTAGCACATACAAGCAGATAGAAATACTCTACTAGAACATGCCTTTTTGTAAGCTGATGGTGTCCCAGGTACATTAACCAAGAGGGAGAGGGATCTAAGGGGAAGGGAGGGAGAAGAACCTGCAGTTATGATGTAATGTATGAAATAACAATAATAATGGTAATAACATTAATTAACAATGTGGGTGAAAACCTCAGACGTCACACAGAACAGATTTTTTTTTAATGCACAAAATGACCAATACCATATGTTTCCCCTTTTGAGGTCCCTCTAGTCATCAACTCACAATGAACAAAAATAGAATGCTAGTTTCATGGAACTGGACAAGGAGAAGGATGAATACTTTTTGTTTAAGGAATTTAGAATTCTGGAAATGGAGGGTGGGGTGGTTACACCTCAATGAGAAATCGAGCAATGCCACTAAGTCATATGTTCTGAGATAATTAAGCTATTAAATGTTAAGTAAAAATTACCCAATAAAAATAATTTTGTTGGGGGAAAAAAGCTGATGATGATAGTTTGCTGGTCTGTGGCTCTGGGTTAGCCATGCATCTAGTCATGCATGTAGAAGGGACACTTTGCTGGAGCCACAACACATATCTTAGTGTGTTGGGATCCTGTTTTCTGGGAGTTCCTCTGGTCTTGGCCTCTGAGTAGCCCTCTGGAGCATCCTCCCTCAACAATTTGGAAGGCCAAGCCATCATGCTAACAGCACACTTTGAAAGATACCCTCAGGGCTAGTTTAGCAAGCGGCTTTTCCTTCCCAACCTCACGCTTGCTGCTTTTGTCCTTGATGATCTGTCAGTCTTTATAAGTGTCCCTTGGTCCCTTGGCTTTCTCACTGTCCCTTGCCAGCTCCAGTGTCTCTTCTGTAATGTACACTGGAGCCCTCAACCACACCATCTGTGGTGGTCTGAATGAGGATGGCCTCCTATGGGCTTATACATTTGAATGCTTGGTCACCGGGAGTGGCGCATTTTAAAAGGATTAGAAAGTCTGGCCTTGTTGGAGGAAGTGTGTCACTGAGGATGGGTTTCCAGGTTTCATGCTCAAGCCAAGCCCAGGCTCTCTCCTCCTGCTGCTGCCTGTGTAGGATCTGGATGTAGGCCTCTCAGCTACCTCTCTAGCACTATGTCTGTCCACATGCCACCATGCTTCCTACCATGATGGTAATGGACTGAACCTCTGAAACTATAATCCAACCCCAGCTGAATGCTAAATTGCTGTGGTCTTGGTATCTCTTCCTAGCAATAGAACACTAACTGGGATATGGTCTTTCTCTTTCTCTAAACCACCTATTTGTCTCATTTAATGTTCTATCTCTGGCATAACACTGTGTTAGCAGATGTTTGTGTTTGTTAGAAAACCAAGACAGGGGGCTGGAGAGATGGCTCAGCGGTTAAGAGCAACGTCTGCTCTTCCAGAGGACCCGGGTTCGATTCCCAGCACCCACATGGCAGCTAACAACTGTCTGTAGTTCCAGTTCCAGGCAAACACCAAGGCAAATAAATAAAGTTTAAAAAAAAAAAAAAAAAAGAAAAAAGAAAACCAAGACAATGAAGTAACAGCCTAAAAGTAAATAAAGATCTAAATTTGGAATTATATTATTCAGCTTTCTGTTACTCTAACAGAATGCTTTGAATAATCAATTTTGGAAGAAAAGTCTGTTTTTGGCTGACAGTTTTGGAGGTTTCCCCCATGGGCCGTTGGCCCCATTACTATGGAGCCTTCATTGAGGTAGCACGGTGTCATGGAAGCCTGTGGCAGAGAAGGTTGCTTACTTCCTGCCTACAGGTGAAGTAGAGGGGAGGAGGAAGGGCTGGGGTCCCGAGGACACACCTCAGGGACTCACTTCCTCTAAAGGTCCCAAATCTCAGAGAGTCTGTCACCTCCCAACAGTGTCCAGACTGAGACAAGCCTTTGGCACATGGGTCTCTGGGGAACATGCCCAAACTATAGCAAAGATCAGCCAGGCTCTTCCTACATCATTCACACCCAGCAGGTCACAATGTCCTGGAAATAGGAAATCTCTGAGTTCCCAGCTCTTACCCAAAACTGGTAGGAACAAATACTCCAGAATTCACAACTGTTCAGACACACCAGAAGATCCAGAGAGCAGCTAGATACATACTGCATGCCTCCCATGTGGCACAAGGGCAGCACCTCCCATCACCTCTGGGTCTGCAGGAAGCTTGGGCACCGATAACCAGGTAGAGCGAGAGCCAGCCTTTATTGGTGGTACAAGTCATGGTATGTTACCAGCTTGTCAAGACACTTGCCGTTTTCAGAGCATTTTGGATTTGGGGATACAGACACAGGCTGGACGGTTGGCTGTTCCAAAGTTCAGATTGTCTTCTGTTCTTCCCAACGTTAATTAGAAAATGTTCAAGAGCACAGGGATGTTGTGGAATTTGCCACTGGACTCCTGAATTTGTGTTTCCCCGTGGCTGCGACAAGACACTTGACAAAAGCGACTGGGGGAAGGAAGAGTTTATTTTGGTTCATGGTGAGAGGGTACAGGCATCATGGCAGGGAGGGCACAGTAGGGCAAGGGTGTCATGGTCAGGGAGCTGGGAGGTGAATGCTTCTGCTTTCCTCGCTTTCTGTGTTTATTCAGGCCATGGCCTTAGCCTGTAGGTAAGCCATCTCAAAATACCCTCACAGACATATGTAGAGCTGTGTCTCTTAGGTGATTCTAAATCTCACCCCGTTGACAGGGTCGATCAATCAGCTGGACTTTACCATTTTTACTCATTTACTTTATCACACACACACACACACACAGCTGGCCCCTCTGTCTAGGGAAACACTTCACCATGAGCTCAGCCTCAGCCTGTGTTGTTACTTGAGTTTTGCTTTGTTTGAGGTGGAGTTGGACTATTTTGTCCAGGTCGGCCTTAAACTCACTCTGCTACTGATGATGTTATGCCTGTGTGTAAGAATTTCCATGCTTGCCACCAGGGAGGCTGGACACACTGTGAAGAGGGAGGAGTTTATTGTTATATACAGGGAACCCGGGTTGGGTCGATAACCTAGCTCTGGCAGTGCAGCAGAAGGGCTAAGGGCGGCTGTCTGGACGGGCGGGGTGGGGAGGTGGTCTTTAAAGAAAAACCTACGTAATCAAGATGCGACACACCTTGATGTTCCAGGATTGGGCAAAGGGGTAAGGTGCAGCAGCCATTGGAGTTTTCTGGCGCGAATGCAGTCTTTGAATCCATTGGTTGTTGCAGAGTTCACTGGCAGACCTTGGTCCTGCCTCCAGGTATCAACGTGCAAATGAATTCAAATTCAGGTCCTTACATTGACATCATGGACTTGGTTTTATTGAGACAAGGTAAATAGCTCAAGTTGCCTTCTGCCTCTTGGGTGCTGGAGTTGCAGGATATCTATCAGCTGTGCCTACTTTCCAAGAGGCCATTCTAATCAGGCCTGTGGACTGATGACATTCCTTCCTGGGGGAGGCATAGGAGGGTCATTAGACCTTCACAGGATTCTGACCACTCCTGCAAGCCATGTGTATTCAGTTCAGCCCTAATTTCATATGGCCTCAGGACTAGAGTATACAGGCTGGTGTAGGCTATGGAGAAGAGGCTTCCTCTGTGAGGCTGTGGAGAAGCCATAGTCCATGTGATGTGAAGACTCACCAGTGTAGCTTCTCAGGGCTCCCAAAACTCCTAAGCAGTAACCACTCACCCATATTTATCAGTAAGCCAAATAAACGCATCCCTAGGACGCATCAAGATCGAACTGCTCTTTGGTTTGACCTTTGGGACCTTAGGAAGAGGAGGTAGATGCCATTCACATCTCCTCGCAGGAAGGAATTTTAGCAACAGAAGCTGAAATATTTGTCAGCACTCAGAAGTCAGGCCTTGTGTTAGACAACATCATCACTGTGCTGAAATGCTAATACAACCAACTTAAAGAAAGGGGTTTTAATTTTAGTTCATAGTTTCAGAGAGTTCAGTGCACGGTCACTTGGGCTTGGCTTGATCCCCTGAGCCTGTGGTGGCATAGTAAGTAGTGCATTATCATGTGATAGGACAAGTAGTAGTCTGACTGAACTATTCACTTCAGGTGGACGGGGGCAGAGAATGGGGAAGGGACCAGGGATTTCTAGATACAGTTTTCAAAGATACAACCTTCAAAGGCACTCTCCCAGCAACCTATAGTCCATTGGCTGGGGCCCAAGCATTCAACACATAAGTCTTTGAGACTGTGGTAGTTTGGAAAAAAAAATGGCCCCTAAAGGGAGTGGTGTTATTAGGAGGTGTGGCCTTGTTGGAAGAAGTGTGTCACTGTGGAGTCAGGCTTGAGATCTCATACATGCTCAATCCATGCCCAGTGGTTCAGACCACTGTCTGTTACCTGCATATCAAGATGTAGGATTCTGAGCTATCTGATGGTAATGGACTAAACCTCTGAAAATGTAAGCCACCCCCAATTAAATATTTTCCCTTTGTAGGAGTTGCTGTGGTCATGGTGTCTCTTCACAGCAAGAGAAACCTTAACTAAGACAGAGGATAATTCACTTTCAAATCCCAATCCCTCCTGCCTTAGAAAAATGGAAGGACGAGAATGCAGGGCCAGCACCCTCTTGGTGTCAGTGGTAACGCTGGTCAGCTCTCCAGTCCTCACCTCTCCTCTGTGAAGCCCCAGGTACCTTCTTTCTTTGGCTTTTACTCATTGCCAGTGCAACCCCTTAGGTTTGTGACCTCTTTTGTGGTTCTAGGCACCTTTCAAAACCTGAAAGGAGTTGTAGAGGCTGACAGAACGTTCACCATACATTTCACCCACAGTTAAGTTGCAGCCGGTCATGGTAGCCTGGACTCTAGAGTGAGGGTGTTTGTTTTCCTGAATCAGTGAGGTCCTCTTATCTTTTCACGGTGCTTCCAGGTTTCCAGTGGGCAGTTCTCAGGCTCCACTGAAATTCTAGTGATAGTGTTTGAGGGAGTCTTATCCCAGCCTTAGCCGACTGCCTGCCTTCCCATCTCTATCCTTTCCAGATAGACTAGCTTGGCTACTGGTCTTTGGTTTTTGCTTCATCCCTCCTCTTTACCACATCCCAGTGCTGTGTTTGTAGTCTGTACTTAATAAAGGCTGGCAGAAATGAATGATGGATGAAGTGTGTATAGAGGGATGGATGGATGGGTGGGAGGATAGATAGATGGATGGGTAAATGGGTGGCAGGATGGATGGATGAATGGGTGGCTGTACAGATAGACAGACGGATGGGTGAGTTGAAGGATGAATACACGGAAGGAGGAATCTCCAATCTCAGGTTGGTGAGACATCCTGGAGGTAGGTAGTTTGGCTTCTGGTCCCGCCCTGCATCACCCAAAACCGACATCCTTTCTTCCTTGCGGTAGCGCTATAGGCGCCCGAGGGCGGAAGCTTCTGTGCCGGAACCGGCGCGCTCGGAGCGGGTTGCGGCGGGGTGCGGCTTAGCAAGCGGACCGCCTTGCCGGCGCTCAAGCGGCGGCGTGCGAGGCGGCGGCGGCATGGCGGGCCGGCGGGTGAATGTGAATGTGGGCGTGCTGGGTCACATCGACAGCGGCAAGACAGCGCTGGCCCGCGCGCTGAGCACTACAGCCTCCACCGCCGCCTTCGACAAGCAGCCACAGAGTCGCGAGCGCGGCATCACGCTCGACCTGGGCTTCTCCTGTTTCGTCGTGCCTTTGCCGGGGACTGAACCCGGGACCGACGATATACAGCTGCAGGTCACGCTGGTCGACTGTCCCGGGCACGCCTCCCTTATCCGGACCATCATTGGCGGTGAGCGCGGGCCGGGGCGGGAGTCGGGCTCCGGGTCCGAGCTCGCGGGATGGTGGCGGGCATGACAGCTTAGGCCTGCCCGCCCGCCCAGGAGACTTGGGGGCTCGAACTCACAGCCCACTGACACAGACGCCGTTCCCGCCTTCACTGCTGTGCACCGAGATGCTTTCCTAGAAAAACAATCTAAGGAAACAAACCCCGCAAAAAAGGTTATATGCAAAAGTTTCAAAAAAGTCACCATTCACCTAACGTTTGGACTCCCCGTTCTCTGTCCCAAACACTGTTCCCAATTTCCTGTGCCTGGATGGTTTCAGGAAAAGTACAAGAGAAACTCTGGCAATCGTGGAGATGAAAGATTCCGGTTTTCCTTCTCCCGTTGTAGTACTTGGGGGGTGGGGGTGGAGGAGCTCAAATCTAATGCCTTGGTCGTAAATAAGAGGCAAGTGCCCTGTCCCTGGAATCTTTCTCAAGACCTGATCTCTCCCTTTTTATACACAAATCAGCACTGTCTGAAGACTACTCCACATCCACACATAAAGTTCCACCCCCTCCTTTTTTTAAGCTCACACAAAGTTCCTTTGTATGCTTACCACCAACATTTTCTTGATGGACATTGTGACTTTTCTAGGGCTTCCTATTCATGCTGCAGTGACTGTTGTATCCCAGAAGGCTTTAGGTGTGCACTAGAGTAACAGGGTAAGTTAGGTTTGAACTGTCTAAGGCAAAGTGCATATGTGTTTTAAGCCATGAAGAGTACAGCTAAAATCCATCCCTAGAATTTGTACCAATTAGTTTCTAAATATAGTTCACTTAGGAGTAGGACATTATAAATAAAACATCTTCTAACTACCCCTCTATGCTTAACTCTGGACCTCTCCCATTTGCCCACATAAAACTATTGTGCCTTTTAAAATTCCTTTTGCAGACCCATTTAACTACACTTAGGTTCAGAGACAGGACTCTATAACCTGTTTCATAAGTATTCAGCACAAAAATATGTATGGTTGAATCTACCTGCTGTAGCCCCAGTGACCCGTTTCCTGCCTGCCCCCTTTCCCCTGGGTTTCTTTCCAGCAGTATCCTGCAAGCATATGCCAGAATGTATATGAGGCAGATGGCTCATTAGTCCTGGGCATTCCAGGTCCCAGCAGCATTGATTAGTTAAGTGCTTTGATCTTTGTGGCCGCCTTTTCTCCATGCTGCAGGCAGTCTATTTCCCTGTTTGACTGAAGTGGAAATGGAGACTTACCTGCCCAGAGTCACTCTTGCACAGCCTCTATTCAATCCACAATAAACTCGTTCAAGACTATCAAAGACCACACAGTAAACAAACAAACAAACAAAACTAAAGCCTTCAGCTATATTCTGACTGGCCACATTCAAATACATTTCAGAAAATGTATTCTAAGCCAATGTAAATTGGAAGTGGAACATACAGGGTAAAAACTAGCAAGTAGTTGGCATGTGTCTCAGTGGTAGACACCTGCCTAGTGTGCAGGAGGTTCTAGGTTCTATCACTAGTATTGCAGACAAAAAAAAAAAAAAAAGAAAGAAAGAAAAAGTCTCTTCTTGTAAATACAAGAACATGACTTGTAATAATGATTTTTCATCTTTATGATGGTGTGCAAATGGTACAAGTTCAGTAGAATTTTGACCTTTCCTGTTTTGTGACATGGTTGGTTGTCAGGACACCGAGCAAAGCTGCAAGCTCAGCTCCTAATCAGCCTTGAAGTCCAGAGGGCAAACCACTGGTCACTGGCTAGTGGCTGCTAGCCGGTAGGCCCAGAGTTTCTGTGTATCCAGTGCAGTTTCTGACTTACTGTATTTTGAACATACAATAACTATATTGACTGTTGCCCAGTTGTAAGGGGAGAAACATCTGAAGTATAAGTCAGGCAGAAGGACAGACAGTCTTTCAGAGGTGTGCAAAACTGGGTTTGCAGCTGTTTTCTTTACGAGCTGTGTGGCCTTTGACCCTAGCTCTGGATCTTCGGTCACTGGATAATGCTAACCATGCAGTCATTTTCTCACATGGCTCTTCAAATATTTATGCTTCTTGAGCAAACTACAAGAAGCATGTTTATCATATAGCTACTAGCCAAGTTGGAACTTAGGTAGGCAGCTAATAAGCTGGACTGTCAAGGCCTGCCTGCCTCTCAAGCTGGGACCCTTCCATGCCAGCCTGGTTTTCTGAATTTCTGCCCACCACTTCCAATATGTTATTCACATAGAGCCTCTGTGTGACAAAAATGTTTGAGCATTAGCCTGGCATGTATGATTGAATGGCATCGCCCAGTGCTTGGTGCTCTGACTGAGACCGTACGAGGGGATTTGTTCTCTTCTCGGCTGTTGCTGTTCTTCTCCTGTGTTTTCGTGAGACAGCAGGGTTTCTTTGTGTAACCTTGACTGTCCTGGAACTAGCTGTGTTCCAGAAATACACCTACCTTGGCTTCCAAGTGCTAGGATTAAAGGCACGAACCACCACTGCCTATCTTGCTGCTTGTCTTCTTATCTTGAGAAAACTTCCTTTGTGGTGTTAAAATGACCTCACTGGAGTGGTGAGACCAGTCTTCCTTAGGGAGATTAGATCCCTGCCTTCCTTTTGGGGGACCTGGAAAATGGAGCTTTTCCTTTTGAAGGGAGGCATGCACCTGTTTTGGGTATCCTGGCCTACACTTGTGGCCAGGAGCACCTTGTGGCTATGTAGTACCCTGTGGGGTAGAAGTGTCTAGTGGAGAATTGGTATTATTCCGCCTTGATCTTGGGGTGTGGTCATGTAGATCTAGGGAACATCTATGGCCTTTGGGCACCAGTATTCAGAGCATGGTCAGAGGGCCAGTTTCAGATCTGGGCTACTCATAGCATACACAAGCCCCTTCTCACCCTACTCTTGGATGGTCAGGCGGTGTGAGCAGCGTGGATTGTCTACAGCCTTCCAGCGACTCTGCAAGTAAGTTTTGTCTTACTCTGTATAAGTAAGTTGCTCCCTACTAGAACCCTTATAATAATAAATAATTCTTTTCTCAGTTACCTGTGATTCTTCTGCATTAAATGTCACGTTGCTTTTTAGATGAGGAAACAAGCCTGGCAGGTACAGTGTACAGGGCCACTGATGGAAGCCATATCTCAGCTGTCCTCATGGTCCATTTATTACTGTGCCTTTGCCTTCCTGAACCAGCTACAGGCCAGATCCTGCCGAGTGGACGCTGCTGCCTGAATGGTGGGTGTGGTCATCCACTGTCCATATTTTTAGGGGTTCATCAGGTCATATCAGTCCTTGCTTCTAGATTCTCAGTCCTTTTTTGTTTGGTTATTGACACACAAGGTCTTTCTAGCCCTGCCTGTTGTAGATGGAACTTACTAGTAGACTAGGCTAGCCTAGAGCTCACAGAGATTGACCTGGCTACCTCTCAGGTGCTGGGATTATAGGTTTTTACCACCTAGCCTGGCTCCCCAGTACATTACTTTATTTGGACTAATCCAGCCACCTTGTTCCAGGTCAGTATCCAGGCTCTGCCTTCCTCTGAGTCTCCTTAGTGACTATTTTCCTGTATTTCTAGCCTTCAGTTGTGCTGGTGACCTTTCTACTACCTAAGTGGGTTGGTCAACAGCTGCTTCCCCCAAGGTCTTTCCATCTGTTGCTGCTTCTGTGGTATGTCAAACTCCTTGTTGCTTGTCCAGTTCAAATGTCACTTCATTAGAGGCCCCTGACTCACCTCTCTCTGGTGTGTCCCTAGCCCTCACTCTTTGGACTTTTCCCATTTCCTGATGTCCCTTGTGCTGTGTTGGTTATTGTTTACAAGAACTGGGGCCTGAGAGCAGAGTGGGATTGGAGTCGCCAGTGCTTTCTGCTGCCTGGGCTGGCATCTGGAGATGCTTTGTGAATTCTGAGGGACGGAGACCTGCATTCACCTGTTGGCCTGGTTGTGAGTTAGTGGACAGAGTTAGGACAGGGCTGACCTGATAGTGCATCCTGCTGTTGTGACAAGAGAACAGGGGAGGCACACCACACCTCCATGCTCCAAGGGATCTCTGAAGTCCTATGCACAGAAAGGAGAAGCTTGAATAAGCACTAAGCTGGGCATGGAGTCACCTGTCTAGCTACTCAGTCTGTTGAGACAAGAGGATCACCTGGGCCCAGGAATTTGAGTCCAGCCTGGGCAACATAGTGAGTCTCTGTGTTTTTTTTTCTTTTTTTTTTTTTAAAAAAAGACACTCCCCACCTCTTGTTGAGGGATAGGGTGTGAGCACATTAGAAAGAAGAGCTTTCCTAGGGCAAGGAACAACTTGGTGAGGCTGCTTGTCAGTTGAGGGTCAGAGGTAACTGGTAGCGTGGGGTGCAGCAGGATGTCATCATAGAATGTGATGGAAGGTCTGAGCAGAGTAGCTCTTCGGACAATTTCTCCTAAAGGCCTGGAACACTCTGGAAAGATGTGAAGGCTGAGTTGTGGGTGGGTAGCTTCGGGTAGCAGAGACTTCACAGGAAGAGGTGTGGTCATCTAGTCCTCTCCTCCTGGAACGCTTGATGACTGTAGCAGTTCTCAACTAGTGGGTCACAACCCCATAGGGGGAGATTGAATTACCATTTCACAGAGGTCACCTAAGACCATCAGAAAACAGATATTTACATTGTGATTCATAACAGTAGCAGTTAGGAAGTAGCAATTTTATGGTTGGGGGTCATCACAACCTGAGGAACTGCATTAAAGGGTTACAGCATTGGGAAGGTTGAGACCCATTGGACTGTGAGTGGTTCAGACCCTTTGTGGAATATACAGTCCCCTGGAGGAGGCATTTATGACAACTGAGGCCATGGTCGTGCTTCAAATGATGGTCTCTTCAGTTAAAGCCTGCTCTGATTCCATTGTTCTCCTAGATGAATTCTCTAGAGATAAGAATTCCTTCTTAATGATAACTGGATTTCATCTTCCTTGTGACTGGGTCAGAGGTGATGAATGCATGTGTCAGTTATCTGGTGCTGTTCTTATGCTTGGTTCATTGCCCTATTTTATTATTATTTTCTTAACCCTCACAGCTGCCCTGGGGTACAAAGGTGAAATTCACATCTTATAGTTTAAAAAGGAAAAAAGAAAAAACCCTCAGAGAGAGTAGGGACACAGTTACTGTTAGCCAGGTTTGAATCCGGGCCATGTGCCTCCCCAGCCCTTGTCTGGCTTTCTCAGTGTAAATGAAAAGTGTGCTGTCCACTGCATCCCCACCCCACACCCCGCCCCTGTGGTAGTGCTTTAGGGTGATATTTTTCTCAAATCCATTTTCAAGTATAAATCTTTCAGGGTTAGAACTTCAAAAAGATTAAACAATGTATGTTTTAAAGACTTGGGGTGGGGTGAGGGACTTAAGACTCTTCTTCAATCTAACTCCAGTAGGAAAGAGGAAGGCTGAAAAATGCCGCTATCTTGGTTTGGCAATTTATAGTCTTCCGGTGGCTGTGAGGATTAACAGTGTATTGTCTCCAAGTCTTTTGTTCTAGTTGTTAATGAACAGCTCTTCTGCTACCACCGACTTGTCTCCAAGCCCTCCTGTCCCATACTCACTGTGTGAGGCGAGCCCTGCATGGCCAGGGACACTCCCTAATAGGAACAAACCAGAGTTTGTACATCTGGCCCAATCACTGCCCTTGGAATTTAGGGGAATCTTGTTTGTTACCCTGGAGACAACTTCTTTGTAAAGTTTAAGCTATGTGTCATCTTTGCTTTTCTGACTTTGTGTACTCTTGGCGCCCAAGGGGTAAAGTTTTTGGCTCTATGGTCTGCTTTCTCAGGCCCATTCCATTAAGTCCCTCTGTATTCTGTCTGAGACCATTCCTTTGGACTCATGAATGTAACAGGGTTTATGTGTGCAAAAGAACGTATGCCATCAACTAACTTTCTTATGTCACCCTATATAGCCCACACAGGCCTTTAGACATGCATACCTAGGGTCACAATGCTGCCTGGTAAGCAGAGGGTGCTTTGAAACCAGGCCTTGGCAACCAGGGACATAGGGATGTTGTTATTTTAATGGGGGAAAAAAGATGAAAAATACTTTTTGTTTTTTTTTTTGCTTTTGGTCTTCCTGTAAGAATTTATATAGGAACATGTGTTATTAAAGTATGGCACTTACATGCTGTTTTATAGCATTGAGGCTTATTTAGGTGGCTTCCTTCAACTCAGAGGCTGGGCTCTTCTCTGTGTCTATATCTATAATTTCCATCATTCACACACACACACACACACACACACACACACACACACACACACACACACACACAACTGGAAGATCCTGCCATCTGGTACAGCTTCTGTGCTGTCCTTTACTACCAGGTGATGCTGGGCCGACATGAGTTGCTTGCATTCCCTTGCTTCAAAGGTTCTCTGGTTCAGTAGGAAGTCCGCCCCGCCCCGCCCCGCCCCGCCCGCAGTGAGCTGCTATAGAAATACAAGTGCTTCTGCTGTGCCTGGCGTCTTATCACTGCCTGACCTCACTGATCGCCTTCCAAGCTGCAGTGGCTTTAGCTGTCTCCAGCAGACTCAAGTTGAGCTACTCTTTACCACTTTCTCTTGGAGCTGGACAGCGGGTGACTTTGCTTTGGTTGGGGTGACAGTGTGGGAGCGGCACAACATCAGACACAGTCTTGAGTTGAAATTAATGCAGAATATTTGAGCAGGAACCAACAGGAAAGAAAAATGGAAGCAGGTAGTCATATTTCATTCCGTTGGGGTACATTTTTCTTCTCATGGGGCTTGCCCTTGAGAACAAAACATATCAAATGTTAAATCAAAGAATATTTTTGTAGTCATGCTAGGAATAGAAAATAATGCAAAGACTTTGCCTTCTTGAGGCAAATATTTTGCTGGAAGGTTATAATCAAAGTCAGAAGGAAATTGTAGCCACAGCTTTTGTAAAGCTGTGATCACTTAAAATTAATTGCTTTTAAGCTTTTTGCTGAATGTCTCTTGTCTGTATCCGCATGTCTCTGCGTTTTCTTTTGGAACCACTTTATTCAGGTTGGAGTAAGATTTGGGCAGGCATCTCAGAAGATATAGCTTATAAATGAAACCCCAGGACCTGGCCTTTCTTGGTCATTCTTTTATTCAGTGAAACTTTAGGCAGGCTGAGAGTGAGTCTTTCATAAATATCTGTTCCCTTTCCATAAAGATTTTGGTACCATGTAGAAGGTAATGATGTCTGTAGCTCTGGCTTTCAGTTACCTTATAGCCCCAGTTCCAGGAGGGTGGCATTTCTAAGGCACGTCTTGACGGGGCTGGGAACCAGTCTGCACTAAGCAACACATTGTCCTCTGCTGTTGGGAGGGACCCATGTGGCTTAAAGCACCATGGGATAGGGTCGATATTTGTGTTTTTTGTAGCTCTATCTGACCTGCCTCACAGAAAGTACATGATCATTTTAAAAAGAAGTTTAGTCTAGATAATATGCAGTTCATCATGCTCAGTGGTTTCCCATGTTCTCCACAAAGAAGCACTATGCTTAAAATCAGTCCTGCAGACCCAGCCAGTTGCCGCCTTCTTTACAGCTCTGTAGATTTGCCTTTTCTAGACTTTGAAGGAAATGGGATTATTTTATGCCTGGCTTGTGCTTGGGATATACTTTGTAGTTGTTGTTTTGGAAAAGGGTCTCACTGGGTAGCCCCAGCTGGTCTTGAACTTGTAGTGTTGCTGCTCTTGTCTCCCAGGGGCTAGCATTACGGCATTCCCAGTTTAGAGCATGCTTTTTAAAGTTAATTCATACTGTAGCATGTAGCTATACTTCATTTCTTAAAAAAATAAAGTCTGTTTTCAATTGTGATAAGATAGATATAATACTTGCTATCTCCCTAAGCCATCTAGGTTGCTTCTTTCTGTGCATGCCTAGCCTGTAAAGACCCTGTCGTAGGGACTTCTGGTAAGAGGGGGTCAGATGGTGATGTCTTGATGAGTTTTGGTTTTTTGTTTTTCACTATGTAACTTTGACTGTCTTGGAACTCACTCTGTAGACCAGACTGGCCTTAGACTCACAGAGATCTGCCAGCCTCTGCCTCCCGAGTGCTGGGTGTGTGTCACTATGCTCAGCTGTCTTGGTGTTTTTATCCATTCACTTTGGTTCTGCATGTATCTGCTATTGTTTTGGATGTGAAGCCAGAATATTAACCATGCATGTCTTCAAGAGTCTTGTAGTCAAGGGAATCAGGAGGGGTTGGGATGGGCAGATAAAATGCATGATTGTAACAGTCTTGATCAGGAGAATCTGTGTGATGTGATGTGTGAGTGTGTTATGACAGAAGCAGGAAGAACGGCCTCCTGATGGGGACACAAGGCCAGGCCTAAACAGATGGCCGAGAGATTTTTAAGCAGAATGGCCATAGGGAGTAGCCTCAGCAAAGTCCAGGGCTGTGAGAACAGGCTGATCTGATGTATGAGGTGGTGAGGTACTAGGTGTTGGTTTCGTGCGTGAGAAGAGACACACACTCACACTACCAAGGCCACACGAGGGTTTATTTAAGAGAGTTACCAGGTGGGTACAGAAGCAGAGAAGCAGGACAGGAGGAGAGAGAGACCACAGCATGGCGTCTCTCTCTTAAGAGAAGGGGTGTGCATGGGTTTACATAGTCATGTGTAGGGGCGTGCCTCTGTATGAGGTACATCCCACTGGAGCCATGTTGGCTCAACCACGTGGGGTGCCAGGAATATTTACAGTAGGCCAATCCAGGGAGGAAGGACTATCCTGTTGGAACTTTGTAGGATGGTTGAGAGTTTACTGGTGATGGAGATGGAGAACATTTCACCTAGAGGACCCAGCATGCAGACAGACAAGGCAGGACCTCATGAAAGACAAAGCAGTAACAGGCCCAGTGGCTACCTTATTATAGTAGTTTCCATAGCTCCCTTGGATTCTGAAAAAAGGCCCAGACAAGTGGTCTTAGGGCTAGGTGTTCTTAATGTGCCCCTCCAGCAGCAAGCAAGCAAGCAGGCAGGCAGACAGGCAGACAAGTGGCCTCAGGAAGAATATAGAGCTCTGGGTGTAGGTATGGCATGCTAAGCAAGGCCGAGGAGCTTCTGCCTCTCAGGAGAGGGCAAATTAGATTTGGAGACACATACTGCCGTTCAGACACCATTTGTGCTTGACATCTACTGTATTCTCAAAGCCTGTCTCAGGGAGGCTCTGGTGGTAAGTAGCTTGCTGCAGGTCTCCGCTGGAGAGTTCTGCCCCAAGCTTTCCCCAGCATGGTTCCTGGCCATGCCTTTGCCCAGGATTGCAGTCATGCCTCAGTCCATGTCGGTATCAGAAGAAAGCTATAGCTCCTGAAGAGCAGTTTATATATGTATAGCAGGCACAGGTTTGTTCCTCCCCTGCGCTGCTCACCCTCCTCCCTGCACTGCTCACCCTCCTCCCC